>CAUYLZ010037386.1:0-11276 GCA_963573645.1 Pithecia hirsuta | reverse complement strand
CGTCTTTGTAATTGCCGACTTTCAGATTGGGTCTGAGTGGACGTCCGGCTTGTTGGTGATGAAGTTTTTTCTGTTTCTTAGTTTTCCTTCAGCGGACGCCCTTTCCCCACAGAGCTAGGCCTTCCCGGGTTCAGCTGTGCTTACCGTGAAACTCTCCTCAGCGCTTCCAATTGCTGTTCTCCTTGTGGGGATGGGACCAGCCGAGCCTGACTCAAAGGGCACCCAGTCCCATATACTCCTCACTGAGAAGCGCCGTGCAGGGGCGCGAGCAAAACAGCCGCACTGGCCGAAAGAGTCTTGCTGGCGACCCGTGTGGCCTCCGCCAGGAATCTCCCAGTTTGTGGGCAACAGAAATTCGTCTGAAATTATGGCGTCCACTCGCTCTCTGTGCTTTCATTGGGAGCTACAATCCTGAGCTGCTGCTAATCGGCCATCTTGGATCTCTCTCTGTCTTCTCTTTTTATGTTGGTTGCTTTATCTTCTATTAGCTAAAGTGGTTTTATGTTAGTTTTAAGAAGTATCAACTTTTTTAGTTTATAATTCAATATTGAATGATTAACACTTTTATAGTATTTTTCTAATTTCTCATTTTTTATACACTTAAAAAATGCAATATTTGCTGGGCACGGTAGCTCTCACCTGTTATCCCAGCATTTTGGGAGGCCAAGGTGGGTGAACCATTTAAGGCAAGGAGTTCGAGACCAGCCTAGCCAACATGGTGAAAACCCATCTCTAGTAAAAATACAAAAGTTAGCTGGGCATGGTGACACATGCTTGTAGTCCCAGCTACTCAGTAGGCTGAGGCATGAGAATCACTGGAACCTGGGAGGCAAAGGTTGCAGTGAGCTGAGATTGTGCTACCGCATTCCAGCCTAGGAAACAGAGCGAGACACTGTCTAAAAACAATAACAACAACAACAACAACAACAACAAACAATAATCATCAAAAATAGGAGTTCAAAATCATTTTGTCTTTAGGATGACTATTGCTTTAAGTTCTTTTCTTTGAAGAATAGTTATGTTAGGTTATCCCTACATGACTATAAATTGCTGTCACCAGATACTGTGAATTTATTTATTTTGTCTTTTTTTGTACATAATGTATCTTTATTTTTAATTTGTATGGGTAGAGTGAAGAAAGTCATTTTTAACTGGATTAACATTTTAGTTAATGAAGATGAGTCATAGGTGAGTGATAAAGAAAAAGAGATAGGCTTTTGATTCATACAAGACTGGGTTTAATTTCTACCTTCCTCACTTGATAGGTGTGACCTTGCAGACATTACTTAGTACCAAGTATGATTTTCTATATGAAAAGGAGAAAATACTGTATCCTTTAAGGGTGATTGTGTGGAATTAACATAATAAATATCAACAGCACTTAATTCAGTGTTTCATACATTCTTATCAGCATCATTGACTAAACTTACCATGACTACTACTAAGATCATTATTCCCAGTATTGTTTTAAGCCTTCAGATTGCTTTCACTTGTCTAACTTCTAGCTGATTTTGAAGTACAAAATATTATATCAGTCTAAGGAAGAAATAGATAATTCTTCACTTAAATCTGTGCCTCTTTTAGATTAGTGAACAGAGCATTTTTTCTCGCCCCTCAAAGGACTTTATGTTAGTCACTTCTAGTATGCCATATCCCAGTGGGACATGAGTCTTTTTGCCCCTTCGTTTTAGCCTCGGTGGTGATTTACGAGGATAAACACTTGAGCACTCAAGATACTTATGTTTGTTAGTATTATGTAAATGGTTAATTCTACACTGACAGACAAATATTAAAACGGTTCTGTTCCTAATAATGAAGTTATCTTTTTGTTGTTTAGCACCGCCCTCATGCTTGCAGTATGTCACGGATCATCAGAGATAGTCAGCATGCTTCTTCAGCAAAATGTTGACATCCATGCTGAAGATATGTGTAGAATGACTGCAGAGCGTTACGCTGTTGCTTGTGGATTTGATAAGTAAGTGTTTACATTTAAAGGCTAGGTGAGCATTCATAGTTTGTTTCAGGTAATTTTTGAATGACAGTGAGTTAGTTCACTTCATCAGCCAGAAAGTAGGCAAAATGCTAGACTAGTTAGAAGGAGTAATGGGTCCAGGATTCTTTATTTTAGGATTTTCAACAACTTTATCCCTAGGGATCCTAATGCTGGGTGCCTGATTTGAAGTAAACCCTTATGCGGGGGATAAACATAGTGTCACAATTTTGATTTTTCTAATTAGTTGTTTGGGTCTTGAAATGTCCACTTTAGCAGAACACCTGATAGTGTCCCCTGGGGGCTGTCTTTCATACCTTCACCCTTGAATTTTTAAAAAGAACTTAAGGGGTTTCCTAAGTGCAATGAAGACATTCCTTTTGTACATGTCAGAAGGACTTGGGGGAAATGGCCATTCTCTTCATTTTGTTGTTTCCATTGATTCTGTTGCTGCATTGTTGTCATTGAAACAGCTTCTGCAGTCTGGAAATGATTGACTTTTGTGACCAGGATGCCCTTGCTAGTACAGATCCCTCAGTCTTCATGGTGATCCATATATAGGCTTCAAAGTTATTACGTTTTTTTTAAGTTTACATACATATTCTCAGCCATTGTTTCCAAAGTACCAGCACCCTGCTCTGGCAGCTAGGACTTTTAGCTTTAGCCACACACATAGTGATCAAATTGACCCTTCTTCTCACACTGAAAACCTGATGTGAAACCCACATCTTAGCTTGGACTTGGCCTAGACCTTCATGGTAAGTAATCCTTTGAGTGGCTTTTTTTCTAGTTGTGATAGTTTGAAACTGCGTCAGGTTGAAATATAGGAAGAAATTAGCGGCCCATTTAATTTTTGTTACCAGATCTATATCCTTGGCCCTTTATATCCTGTGTAGCACCATTTTGTAGGTAGTGGAGGAAGGTCTCATCTTGTTCTGGAAGATTCCATGTCATCTTTCTCCAGCTGTAATGGGTTCCAACTTGTGGTTTTCCCCTCAAGTGATTCTTTTTTTTTTGAAAGAAAAATCTCCCATGCTACTTGCATTTCTATCTCGAGTTTTTAAAATATTTTCAAATTCTGCATCACCACGAAGCCATTCAATAATTCTCAAGTAAGTGGGTTAGATTCAACCAACTTCATTGATTTAAATCTTCATAGATGTAACTTACTTCATCCATGACTGACCAGTCTTCATAGACAAAAATTAGGGATTTGTCCTGGCTTCACTGGCACATATACTAAAATTGAAACAACATCGAGAAGATCAGCATGGTCCCTGCACGAGGATGACACACAAATCTGTGAAGTGTTGTATATTTCTTGCAGTCCCCAAAGGACATTTGACTACTTTCTAGCTATCTCCAAGGAAATGGTGTGAGTCAAAGCACAGTGGGTGACGCTCAGTCTTGCAATGGTGATTTTCATACAAAAAAATTTATGTAAGATGATCTATAAAATGAGATATTGGTGAGTAATACATAGGAACTTCTGTACAATATGTAGGCATCTCATAAATGAGAAACTACCAACTTGCATCTTCTTTGTGGAACTTACAAAAAAGAAAGGTAGCATTTTGTCTTCCACAGCAGCTGGAAATGAGCATAGTGACCAAGCATTATTCTAACAAAGATTTGTTGGTTGAGAATCTAAGGAGGTAGATAAAGAGTAGTAGTAGTCAAAGCCAGTTGCTAACATATATTAGTTTTCTGCCCATGATGTGATTGATGAGCTCAGTAATATAGGAAAATCAGGTTATCCAATTAATGAACTAATATATTTATTAATAAATTTTATTACAAATTATAAAATAGCTTAGATGTCCTGAATTACAAGCCACAAAAAATAGAACATCTAATAATCAAAAGTAGGAATTAATAATAGAAAACTGCAATATTTTGATGTTATAACCTATGAAGACTCTCTTTTTTTAAAAAAATTATTTTTTGTAGAGACAGGGGTCTTCCTATGTTGTCCATGCTAGTATTGAACTTCTGGGCTCAAGGAATCCTCCTGTCCCAGCATCCCAAAGTGCTTGCATCACAGGCATGAGCCACTGCACCAGGCCAACAGACTGGGTTTTACTGGGGATTTTAAAATAGTTTCAGCAGTAAGGTTCAAGAACAAATTATTTCATTGCTTCACTTGTCTTTGAGCATTTTAAAACTGTTATCTTGTTAAATCTTTATAATAACCTTGTATAAAAAGGCTCTAAAGTTCTCATTTTTAGAAGACGTTGAGCCTAAGAGAAGCAACTTGTTCAAGAAAAAATACCTGTTGGTTACTGCACTAGGACCTATTCTGAGTTAAGGACATTTTCCATTATGCCAAGCTAACTCTAGTTAATTGACTAAATTATACTGCCCTCAATTCATGAGTATTTCATCTTTGTTTCTTCTTTTATTAGAAGCTTAATAAGTTCATAGACCTTACAAACCTAAAGTCTGTGGAATAAGGAATGTTCTGATGTTAGCCCTGATACTTTCTGAGGTACTCTAAGAACTTAATAAACGTGGTACATGTTTTTTAATATCAATGTTAAAATTGTAATTTTGTATATTACATTTTCTATACATAGCATTCTTCAACAACTTTCGGAATACAAACAAAAGACATCTAAATATCCTCAAAATAGCAATTCAGGTAAGACTTCTGATATTAAACTACTCTTGGTGGTACCACCATAAGATTATGGAAGTTTTGATCACAAAAGAGCAATTAAAAAAGAAATGTGTAAATAGCATGTGTTTACATATATGCATATGTGTGTGCATGCACATGTATATATATAGCTTTGGTTTAATTTTTTAGTTTATAATTCATAATTAGTTAAGAATATAGTTGTAGGTAGTTTGTAATCTCAAAAAAATTATCTGAAAAAATATTTGTTTAATTATGGCCCTAAAATCCTATATAATACTTTCGTATAAATAAGTAAAAGAATTTATAAGTTCATATATTGTGTGTTTCCTCAATAGTCATAACAACTTAGGCTTGTTATAAAATGTATGACCCTCAGTATGACTGATGAACTTAGTAATAGGAGATAATCAGGATATCCAATTTAATGAATTAAAATATTATAAATAAATTTTATTCCAAATTATAAAATAGCTTCCATGCCCTGAATTACAAGCCACAAATAATAGAACTAATAATAATAAATAGAATTAACAACAGAAAACTATAACATTTGAATATTATGACTTATGAAGAAACATGGATTTATATTTATTTATTTATTGTAAAGAAGGGTCTCCTTATGTTGCCCAGGAGTGTCTTGAACTTCTGAGCTCTATTTAATTTTTTATAATAAATGGTTGCTTTTAGTAGATGAGAATGAGTTACAGTTGAGTCTTAAGAAGCATAAGAGTTAGGGTGCTGATTCCTCATGCAGCTGAAAATCTGCTTTATATGAAAATCTGTTTATTTTGACTCCCCCAAAACTCTACTGATAGTCTATTGTTTACCTGGAGCCTCACTGAAAGCATAAACAGTCAATTAACACATAGTTTATATTTTGTATGTACGATATACTGTATTCTTAACAATTAAGTGAACTGGAGAAAATAAACTGCTACAAAGAGGAAAAATATATTCATTATTTATTAAGTGGAAGTGAATTATTATACATAAAGGTCTTCATTCTCATTGCCTTCATGTTGAGCAGGCTGATAAGGAGGGGGCATAGGAGAAATTTGTCTTGCTATCTTGCAGTGGCCAAGAACAAGAAAAATCTGTCTATTGGTGGACTCCTACAGTGAAAAGATCAACTGTGTGACATAGTGACTTGTGTTACTAAAAAAGTAACTATCTTTAGGATTTGGAACTCAATAATACTCTTCTGACACCGTAAACAAATGTCAGAAAGAATTACAAAACTTAGGGTGCATCAGTACAAATATTTGAAAAATAATCTATTACTGAATGCAGAAGTCAGAAAAGCAATTCTTTTTTTGTGAAGTGTAGGTTATGTTACATAGTCTTGTACCAGCAAGGTCTCACTATTATCAGCTTCATTCCCTCTAACTTGAAACCAAATCATATATATTTACTTCATTAGAACAAGATGAATTGTTCTATCTGCTGGCTGATTAGTGTGTTAATAGTAATTTTGTTACAACAAGATACTCTGTTCCTACTAGTCAAAATATTATCATTATAAATATTCAAATAGATAACTCTGGGCTCAACAAATTATAATAAAAGTACACAAAATTTCACAATATCAAAAATGCTACTGTGATACCTAAATGTGACACAATGAATTGTATAATACGAACTGTATGGGCACATCTTTAATTTATTATATCAAAGGACTTTTATAAGTTAGGTTTTGCAAGTGACAGGAGACAAAGATGGAATACAAATAATTTAGGTCTTAAGGTGCTCATAATAAAGTAGAGCTGTCCCTATTGAATTTATGCATTTTTTTCAATAGAATTTCCAAAAAAATGCTTTTTATTCATTTATCCACTTGTCCACTTAATAAATAGCTGTCAGGTATCTTTAAGGTACTAAGCATCTTCCTTGTCATCATTGTCATCTTTTTAATTATTTACTACTTTATTAAGGTACTAAGCATTTTTCTTTGTATTATCATCTTTTAAAAATTATTTACTACTTTATTTAGTGCTTACTTTGTGCCAGAATCCCTTTGGGAACTTATAATTGTCACTTATGTCGTTACCACATCCATTATGTGTCAGACATTTTATATGCAAGGTGAAGAATTGAAGCTTTAAAAAGTTTGGTAGTGTCAAGGCGCAATGGCTCACTCCTGTAATCCTAGCACTTTGGGAGGTCAAGGCTGATGGATTGCTTGAGCTTAGGAGTTTGTGACCACCCTGACTAACATGGTGAAACCCTGTCTCTACTAAATACGAAAAATTAGCCAGACGTGGTAGTGTGCGACTGTAATCCCAGCTACTTGGGAGGCTGAGGTGGGAGAACTGCTTGAACCCGGGAGGCGGAGGTTGCAGTGAGCTGAGATCACGCCACTGCACTCCAGCCTGGGCGACAGAGCAAGACTCTGTCTCAAGCAACCACAAAAAAAAAAAAAAAAAAAAAAAAGGAGAAGAGAAAAGTTAGGTAGTATTTAAGGAAAGCATGCAGAATGAGAAGTTTGCCAGGTAAAGAGTCAGAAGGATCATATTTAGCAGAAGGGAAAAATTAACCAGATTGTGTGTTTGGCAGAAGGAACATCAGAAGAAACACCTGACAAGGCTGCGCCCTTGGTGGAGGGCACGCCTGACGCGGACGCACGCTTGGCGGAGGGCAAGCCTGACAAGGCTGCACGCTTGACGGAGGAAATGCCTGATGAAGATGCACGCTTGACGGAAAGAACATCTGAAGAGCTTAAATGCTTGGTGGAAAGAACACTTGACGAGGCTGCACCCTTGGTGGAGGGCACGCCTGACGCGGACGCACGCTTGGCGGAGGGCAAGCCTGACAGGGCTGCACACTTGATGGAGGGAACGCCTGATGAGGATGCACGCTTGGCGGAAAGAATATCTGAAGAGCTTAGATGCTTGGTGGAAAGAGCACCTGAGAAGGCTGCACCCTTGGCGGAAGGATCATCTGACAAAATTCGGTATTTGAGGAATGCGACATCTGGAAAGATTGAACAGTCAGCAGAGGAAACACCTAGGAAAATTATGAAGCCTGCAAAAGAAACATCTGCGAAATTTGCATGGACAGCACTAGGAAGACCTAGGAAGATCGCATGGGTGGAAAAAGAAAAATCTAAAAAGACTGAATGCCTGGCAAGAATAACATCTTATAAAACTGAGGCTGTGGAAACAGGAATATCTAAGATGAGCGAATGTTCCACAAAAGAAACATCTACAGAAGCAAGTACAAATGGTAAGATGCTTGAGTGAACTTTGTTGGGTTTATTGGCAGTTCAGGTTCCCTAGTGGAAATAGTGTGATATGGGAGTACTTGGGAATGACTTGAGTATCTAGATAAGCAAGCTTAGGCAACACTTTTTAATAGTATAGAAATGAGTAGATCTTATTCTGTAGGACCTGGAAAAATTCTCAGAATACTTCTAGCTCTAAATACTAAAGGAACTAACTAACAACGGCTGAAACCATAGGAACCAAATTTGTTTTGGTGGTACAGGGATATCTTAGTATCCCACTCCCCTCCCCACTGCCTTATTTGTTCTCCTTTCATGGCTGGCTAGTTAGCAACAACTACAATCAACATGCTTTCTCAAGAGAATATCTGAAGGCTGGAAGTGCTGCTTTTGTTCACATGCTTCTTTTAAATAGGAAGAAAACTTGGAATCTTGTGGTAATCTTCCTGTAACATTTCATTGCCTGGATTATACCACATGCTCATTTGTAAACCAATCATTAGGAAAGCATATGTAATTACCGTGATTAGATTACAATAATGATTTCTCTTTTTGGAGATGGCATGGGGCAATGGAATAATAAATATCTGAGTAAACTTATGTTTCTGCAGCAAGTAAGAATAAATAGTGGCTATGCATAGAAAGCCAGAAACGTTTTCTGCAGGCATTCATTGAAAAAGTTTGAGCAGGGGAGTCACAAGATGAGATTTGAGTATCAGGGCATTTTAGTCATGGTATAAAGCAGAAATTGGCAAACTTTTCCAGTAAAGGGCCAAATAGGAAATATGTTAGACCATGAGGTCTCTATCACAGCTGTTCAACTCTGCCATTGTAAGATGAAAGCAGTCATAGATAATGTGTGAACAAATAGGCGTGATTATACTCCAATAAAACGTCGTAAGTAAAACCGTTTGGTAAGCTGAATTTGGTCTGTGGCCTATAGTTTGCTGGCCCTTCATGTAGAAGATAGTTGGAGGGTAATCACATAATAAGATCTAAAGGCAAAGGAAGCTTTTATAGTAGTTCGTGCTGTGGTCTTTTTTGTCACCTGTCTGTGACCTAGTATCAATCTATTATGAAAGTTTGACCCATCAGGGAAAAATGAATCAAGTTCAGAAGCTCAATTGATATATTTAAACGTGTAGGTCTTTCTATGCCGTTATTTTATTTTGATTTGTTTTACTGAATATTTTTAACTTAAAAAATTACAATAGTGATTGGTACAGTTTCTTTTTCCCTGTGAAAGCCATAAGTTAAGGGGTCATGTTTAGCTAGGAAACACACACAAATAAGTACATTCACCCTTATCCATGGGAGGTATTTTCTAAAACACCAGTGAATGTCTGAAACTGTGGATAGTATTGAACCCTATATATATATTTTCTCTATATGTGAATATTTATGATAAAGTTTAATTTATAAATTAGGCACAGTAAGAGATTAACAATAACCCATCATAAAATAAAACAATAAAAATAGATTGTAATCTAAGTTAGGTGACTGTGATCTCTCAAACTGTTTTGTATCGTACTCACCTTTCTCTTTTGTGTGATGATTGTGAGATGATATAATTCCTATGTGATGAGATTAAGTCAGGTGAATGAGGTAGGTGTTGTCATGTGGTGTTAGGCTACTATTAATTTCTAGATATCTGACTACAAATCTGAAGGAGGATCATCTGCTTCATGTGGCCCTGGATCATTGAGCCATGATAATGTTGATGGTTGAGATTCAGGAAGAGACAATATAGATGACTAATGGGCAGAGAGTGTATACAAAGGGATGATATGTGACCTGGGTGAGATGGAACTGGATGTCTTAATATTTTATCATACTCCTTAGAATGACACATTATTTAGAACATATGACTGGTACATTTCTGGAATTCTAACTTTAATATTTTTGCACTATGGTTGACCATAAGTAACTGAAATCACAGAAATCAAAACCATGAATATTATATTGTGAAATATATGTTTGGTCTTCAACACTGTTTTCTGGCATACAACTCATAAAATGTTTAAAATCTCCAAAATGGTGTCTTTCTATGCTAATAATTGAATGAGGGCTGGTAGTCCCTAGCTTCAGGATAGGAGCTTGTCACAAATAAAAGAACAAGGCATGATTACACCCCTCAACCTCTAGGAGGTGAGTAGAGCTAAAGGTTAGGTCAATTACCAATGGCCACAGATTTATACATTCATGCCTATTTAATAAAGCTTTCTTAAGAACCCAGAAGGACTGGGATCAGAGACCTTCTAGACAGCTGAATATATGGAAGTGTTTGGAGGCTGAAGTGCCCTGGGAGGGCATGGAAGCCCAATATTGCTTCTCCCATAGCTTGCCCTATGCATCTCTTCACCTGTCTCTTTTGTGATATCCTTTATAATAAACTGGTAATTTTGTTTCCTTTAGTCTTTGGGGCACTCTAGCATATTGCTGAAGCCCAAAGAGGGAGTCATGGGAACCCCAACTTGAAGCAAGATGGTTAGAGGTTTTAGAGACCCAGATTTGCAACTGGTGTGGGAGGGCAGTCTTGTGAGACTGAGACCTGAGCCTTGGGATCTAACACTGTTTCTAGATAGATAGTGTTGGAATTGAATGGAGGACAACCAGCTGGTATGTGCTACAGAAATGATTGCTTACTTGTTGGTGGAGAAAATCGTCCACACACTTGGTTGCAGAAGTCTTCTGTTTTAATGATTGTTGCGGTGTAAGAGCAGAGGGAAATGATGTTGTGTTTGTTTCTTTCTACCCATAGAGCAGGCAAGGAGTGACAACTGTATACTGTGTTCTAACTGCTCTTAGTTCATTTCTCTAGAAATTATACTTTCTAAGGTTGACACTATGCACTTATTCGGCTACTGATACAATTTTCTGTCAGCTTTAAATGGTTCTCTTTGGATTGTGATTATTGTAGACTGTAGTTACTTGCAGATATTAAATTGTGATAAAGTCTGTTCTTCCCTGCATGTGAGAACTACTAAGGAGGGGAAATGATACACAGCATGTTTTATGACTAAGTAATACTAAAACAAAAAAATTTACAAAGGAGTGAGAGATGAGAGATAATAGAAGTTGTCTGAATCAATAGCGAACATAGGACATACAACGTTTCACAGGAGAAGAGGATACGACTGCTTTATGAAGAAATAATTTACGCAAGTGTGTCAAATTTCTAGATTTTCTGCATTCTAATTAATGACATAAAGTTAATTTTCAAGGTTTTAGGAATTGACTGTCGAGGTAGTGATTGCCGTCTAGAAGAAAGAATATACAGGCTACGGAAGAGAAAAGATTCTTGAATGAAAATAGAATTGTATATGTTTTTCAAATGTGTAGTAGAGAAATGTTCTCATGAATGCATCTGTGATTAACCTTTTATAGATCAGATGTTCCCATCAGTATCCAAAGAAGAGGAAGAC
>CAUYLZ010037385.1:0-34249 GCA_963573645.1 Pithecia hirsuta | reverse complement strand
TTCCGTTTTTCCGGTTTCAAGCAATTCTCCTGCCTCAGCCTCCCGAGTGGCTGGGACTACAGGCACGCATCACCATGCCCGGCTAATTTTTTGTACTTTTAGTAGAGACGGGGTTTCACCATGTTGGCCAGGATGGTCTCGATCTCTTGACCTCGTGATCCGCCCGTCTCGGCCTCCCAAAGTGCTGGGATTACAGGCTTGAGTGAATTTTTTTAATGACTAGCAAGGCAGAATATTTTTCCTGTTTATTAGCCATTTGATTTCTTCTTTAGAAACTTTGCAATTTTTAACTAGATAATATAGAGTAGATTTATTTTTAAGAATGGAAACTAGAAAATAATAAACTCAATCTATGGAAATCCTTAATCCTAGGTAATACTGTCGAAGTTATATGGCCCACAAGGAACTTTCTATTTTACTTCACATTCACCTGGTGAACACATCATTTGCTTAGAATCTAATTCTACAAGGCTTGTGTCATTTGGAGGGAGTAGGCTGGTGAGTATATGCTTCCCATGTCCCTGTTGATAAACATAGCGTCAGCACTATTCAAGCATGACATTGGTATGCAGAACGATTACACTCAAACTGGCTAGAAACTTATTAAAGTCCTATGTCCAGATCTCAGCACAGCGACTAAAGAGGGAGCTGGAGAGCTTGGAAGGGGTTCAAAGGAGAGCCATGAAGTTGATTAAAGGGTTTGAAAAATAAGAGCTGTGAGAGAAGGTTAAAAGAACTGTGATTATTCAGGCTTGAAAACAAGTGAAGGCTGAAGGGTGAATTAATAATGGAATTCCAATAAATAAAACTCCTACACAGTAGATAGTGATTGGCTATTTTCTAAATGGGTTCAGAACTGATGAAAACCATTTGTACTAAATAAGAAATTTAGTTATACGTAAAGAAAATTTCCCTCAGAACATTAATCAAATTTTCTCCACACCAAAGCCATTTACCTAACAGTTAATTTGATGTTCAGGAAGGTATAAATATACTATAAGGTCAGTAATTTACCACTTAATGCATTATTATTACAAGAAAGACTACCAAGTAGAATAAGGAATAGAGTGGCAATGAGGGAAAAAGTGAGCTCCAGAATGAAGTAGTGCCCCTGCTTATGAAAAGAGTGAAGGGAGAAAGAGGAAAGACAGAGGAATGAGAGGATACAAGAGGGAGAAAGTAAGGAAAAAGAGTGGAGCTGTTTTTAAAAACATGCCATTTTTTCCTTTTTACTGTTGATACAGCGGATCCACTTAGATATTCGAATTGGAGAACACGACCTTGATGCAGCCATTGCTCAGGCAAAGGACAAAGTTAATGAACTTACCTTCGAGCTTGAACATCTAATTGAACAAATTGAGCAAATAGTCAAAGAACAAAACTATCAAAGGGTCAGTCTGCCTGTTCAGCTTATTTTATCTCTTGCTGCCAGCAATGCATTTCTCAACGCAAAGCTCCTGGACCAAGGAAAGAATGAACGGCCTGTTCCTCACTCTCTCTCTGAGGTAGAACTGTGTGGGGTCACAGGGAATGGAGAGAGCAATCTTTCTTCACTCTGTCTGCTGGACCACGAGCTCCTCTAGGAAAGAGAATTTCAGTTCATTCATCTTTTTATGCCCTGTGCCTAACAAACTGCCCAGTGGCACAGAGTGTGAGCTTGCAGAATGAATATATGCTTCCATATGCACCCCATATATTTGTAAAGGCTCATGTATGCTCAATTTCCAAATCACAATTTTACTCTTATGACATAAGGTGCTTTCTGAGTCACTTCACTAACTGGATGCTGGTCAGATATGGGCTTAAATCTGATCTACCTGTCAGTAATCTGTGTCCTCTCTAAGCTTCAGTTTCCTTATCAGGAAGATAAGGACAGGGTGTGATAATCAGATAAGGTATGCAAGTGCTTGGCCTAATGCCTGGCATAAAGGCTGGACTCAAATGATTAAATCTGTCACTATTGGGTAACGTTCACTTTGCCTGATGGTCGCAAACAGAACACATAAATAGGTCAAACTCCTGATATTTTATGCCAAAATACAAAAACATCTTTTATAAGATTGGTTTTTACTCTCTTATACTTGGCTAAGCAATAGATTCTGGCTTAGGAAAGCAGACAGCACATCCACGTTGGTGTAAGATATTAACTGGGTAATATTAAATACCTTGAATTGCCCACAACAACCCTCCCCTCGAAATGATGCGTTAAGTACTTTATGACACTAAACCTGTCTATTTCTTTTCTGCATAGGACCGTGAAGAAAATTTTCGAATGATCAGCGAAGATACAAATAGCAATGTTTTATGGTGGGCTTCTGCACAAATACTAATCTTTATCTCAGTCGGAATTTTCCAAATGAAGTACCTGAAAGACTTCTTTATAGCTAAGAAGCTTGTTTAAAATATTATCAATAAGTACAAATAATTTGCATGTTTTATAAATCAAAATACCAGCATAAATGTGTTAATAAATCAATACCTGCATAAATGTGTATTACTGTAATAATTTCAAAGATACTAGAAACTGAAATGAATGTTATATCATTGCAACATTGACATAATGTCACTTTTATAAGGCAGCTTCTGAATTTGATAGACTGGGCACCTCACCCTGTTCTTACTTTTGAGACAGAGTCTTGCTCTGCTGCACAGGTGCTGTCAAGCTCACTGCAGCCTCGACCTCCAGGGCCCAAGTGATCCCCCCACCTCAGCCTCCCAAGTAGCTGGGACCCCAGGAGCCCGCTACCACACCTAGCCAATTTTTGTATTTTTTGTAGAGACGGGGTTTTGCCATGTTGCTGGTCTTTCTATTTTAAACTTGGTATATAGATCAGCACTGTGGAACAGAAATAAAAATGTGCTACATATATGATTCTAAGTTTGTTTCTTTGTGTTTTTTTTGAGATGGAGTCTCACTCTGTAGCCCAGACTGGAGTGCAGTGGTGTGATTTCAGCTCACTGAAACCTCTGCCTGCTGGGTTCAAGCAATTCTCCTGCCTCAGCCTCCTCAGTAGCTGAGATTACAGGCGCCTGCCACCAAGCCCGCTAAGTTTTGCATTTTTAGTAGAAAGGGGGTTTCACCACGTTGGCCAGGCTGGTCTCCAACTCCTGATCTCAGGTGATTTGCCCATCTCAGCCTTAGTGCTGGGATTACAGGCGTGAGCCACTATACCCAACCCATATGTAATTCTAAGTTTTCTAGACTCCACATTAAAAAGGATTTTTTGAAAGGGTAAAATCAATGCTAGTGATACATATTTAACCTAATATATAAAAAATATCATTTTAACATGTAATCAATATAAAATTACTAAGATGTCTTTCATACGAAGCTCTGGCAACAGCTGTATTTTACCCACGACTTTCACGGCACGGGGACACTTGGCCCGCAGCCACCAGGAACGCCCCATGCTCTCCGCGCACAAGCACGTGCCCGAGCCTCTCGAGGATCCGAACTTCGTAGCGTCCCTGCGGGTGGAAACTCTCAGCACCACGCGGAGGGCAGTTTTGTAAAGTCACTTCCCCATCCTGGAAGCTGGAAGCAGCAGAGGCCCTTTTCCGGCTACGTCTTCTGTTTCAAAGGGAAGCAGCCTCAGGGCCTCCCGTGGTCAGGTCTCTGCGCCAGCAGCCACCTGGACACTAGCCCCACAGCGCTTGGTGCAGAGCGACCACCCCCCCACCCCCACCCCAGCTCCCACATCCCAGCTCCCGCTCCCACTCCCACCCTCCCATTCCTCTCCCAGGGCCCCCACGCCCACTCTCCCCACTCCTCCCCGTCCCCGCCCCACAGTCCCCTGGCCCCGGCCTCCAGCCCAGCTCCCAGCCCTCGTGGTGGGCCTGCCCGCGCCACCTGCCCTCGGCGCTGCCCCCGCCCTGGTGCTCCCCCCACCCCTCTCCCACTGCGGTCGCGCCCGACGCCTCCTCAGCGCAGCCGCCATTCCCCGCGCCCACCACCCAGGCCGGGCCTCCACAGAACACCTGAGGACCCCAACGACAGGGGCGGCACGTCGGTGCTCGCGGTGCATTCCTCCGCCTACGGCAGCCGAACCGACCTGGGAGAGGCGTCAGACGCGCCCTTCGGGGTGCTGCGGTGCAACCCTCAGAGTTGGCGGGAAGGCGCGAGCTCCAGTGCGCAGGCGCAGAGCTGCCGTCGAGTTTGCGCAGGCGCGGAGCTGCCCGCCTCGGGGCCTGCGCGTGGAACCCCGTCCCAGCCTCGCGTGGGCCGTGAGTGGGCCTGGCCTCGCCGCAGCGGTCGCCTGCCTGGCATGGCCACCTGGGTGTTCTGTAATCGCTGCTTCCAGCCGCCCCACAGGACTTCGTGCTTCAGCCTCACCAACTGCGGGCACGTGTACTGCGACACCTGCCTCGGCAAAGGTCAGGGCGTCCCAAACGCAGGCTGGAGGCGGGAGGGGCCGTGGGGGCGCGTGGGAGTCAGCAGGGAAGAGAGCCCCCGTGGAATGGGGGATGAGGGACCACGGAGACAGAGGGATTCGGAGGCAGGGCCACTGGGGAGAGGGGCCATGGTCCTGATGAGGGGCCGCTGGGGAGAGGGGGACAGCGGGGAAGGGGCGGGGAGGGAGGGGGAGACAGAGGGGCTGGGGTGTGGGGGGAAGAAGGGAGGCTGAAGGTGGTGGGGGGTGCAGGGAGGAGGGGGACGCCAGGGGAGTGGCCACGGGGGATGTGAGGGGGTATGAGGGGGAAGGGGGACACCAGGGTGATGGGGGGAAGGGGATGCTGGGGGAGAGGGGCGTGGGGGAGGGGACGTGGGCAGGAGGGGGGCGCAGGGGGAGGGGCACGGGTCCTGTGTGCCGGGGGCTCTGGCTTGAGGGCCGTGGGTCCCACGTGGAGGACCTGGGGGAGAAGCGGGCGGGGGGCAGCCAGGCGCTCGTGAAGGACCCCTGTCCCTGTTCCATGTGCTCGTGAAGGACCCTGACCCTGTTCCATGTGCTCGTGAAGGACCCTGTCCTTGTTCCATGGTGCTATACCCGAGCGAGTTTAAACAGAAGCGCCACGCTCTGAGTTTGTTGAGAGTCCACTTTCAATACCGGTGTCCGAGAGTCAGCTGGAGCTCAAACCTCTCGGCCACGAACCAAGGGCGGTCAACATTTTGATACCAGTTTAGGGTCAGGAGGCGATAAGCAGATTATTACAGAAGCAGAAGGAGCAGGTTAGGGGAAGGGGGGATGCCTAACAAAAAAAGTTCTACTTAAAGTTGTTTTTTTACTCAGGATTTGGGTAAGCAGTTGCACGGTTTTGCAAGTTATAGGCCAGTGGGCCCTGTTTCTCAGAAATTGGTTACAAAGATGCCAGGTGTCTCAAACCACAAGCTGTCAGAACAGAATGCCCTACATAGCTCAGGGTGGGCAACATAGCTCAGGCTGGGCAAAATGGAGTTAGCGGGGTTGTTTGAAATGTATTCATTACGGCCAAGCTAGGGTATTTCAATGGGGAGCTCTGGGCCCTGGTGTCAAGCTGGCAGTCACATTGTCAGGGAGGTGTTTATTTTTCTTCCTATGAAAATCTTGTGTTGAAGTGATGTTTATACAAGAACAGAAGCAAAAGGTCATGGAGCTTTTACCAAGCGAACTTCCCTGTGAAAGCAGCCAGATGGGTGCCAGTGGCTCACAGCCCTCCAGCCCCGGGGGATCCCCGCTGTGCTGACCTCCATCCTCGGAAATGGCCTTAGATCCATGGGGCATTGGTGAATGCTGCCCTAAGACCAGCCCTACAGCAGAGCCACTCTCTGCGGCTCCCCACTCTTTCTTCCTTTCCCTCCCTTCCTTACCTTTGTCTCTTTCAAGGCAGAGCTCTGCTCTGTCTCCCAGGCTGGAGTTTGGTGGTGGGATCTCCGCTCACTGCAGCCTCCGCCTC
Organism: Pithecia hirsuta; assembly: GCA_963573645.1. Lineage (NCBI taxonomy): Eukaryota > Metazoa > Chordata > Mammalia > Primates > Pitheciidae > Pithecia > Pithecia hirsuta. The sequence continues at coordinate 28,378 of CAUYLZ010037385.1, read as the reverse complement.
CCAGGCTCAAGTGATCCTGCTGCCTCAGCCTTCAGGGTAGCGGGGGCTACAGGTATGTGCAGCCAGGCACCCCGATTTTTAAATTTTTTCACAGAGAGGGGTCTTCTCCCTTTGTTGCCAAGGATGGCCTCAAATTCCTGTCCTCTAAAGATCACCCACCTTGGCCTCATGAAGTGTGGGATCAGCAAAGTTCGTATTTGTATGTAACAGTAGTCCATCTACTTTCATTGTTATGTGGTATTCCATTGTATGGATACACCCAGGTTACTCATCATTTCCACTGTCCATGGTCATTCGGGTTGTTTGCAGATTTGCCTGTAGAAATAGCGCTACTGTGAACCTTCTTGCTCCTGTCTTTGGTGATCTTAGGTTCACATTTCTGTTGGGTGTGTAATTAGGAGTGGAGTTGCGAATTTCAGGTGTGTATTTAAAAACAAGTCTCTCTGGCAGCCGGTGAAAAGTAGATTGGAGGGAGATAGAAACTGTGAGAGGGACTGTGCAGATGAGCACAGGAGAGGTGATGGGGAGCAGTGTTGGGCTCAGAAGTTAGGTAGGTTCAGGAGACTTTTGGACAAGGGCTGGGGAACTGGGCAGGGTTTTTGCTGCTAGACAGAACACTGGAGAGGAGCCCAGCAGGAGGGAACCCAGCACGATGGGGTGCAGCAGGATGGGTCACGGGGCCCCTGAGCTCACGTTTGGACATGGCATGTGTCCTGTGAGAGCCATCCAGGGGAGGTCAAGAGGCAGCTGCACATGTGGGTCTGGAACTCAAGACAGCCAGGAATGCATCTGGGGAGCCATCAATATGGGATAATAATCCCAGATACTGGAGTGTAGAGAACCCCAAAGGCGAAGGAAACTAGAAGATGCTGTCTTCTTGGAAAGAGTATTTGTTGGCGGTACAGAAGATAAAAAGATGTCACATAAAAAAGAAAGATGTTGATGAACTGGACATCCCAGTGAAGTCAAAGCATTGATTTGAAAGTATCCATTGCCAGTGAGGAGGGCACTGGTGACCCAAGATAATGTTCCCTGAAGATAATGTTGTTGGGAATGATGGAGACGTGTGTGCCTTCGTGGTGTTGGGAAGTGTAAAGACAGGGCTCAGAGTGTCATAGCTTTTGAGGTCAGCATACCCAGGTCACCATACCATACGTTGGCAGGTGACTGGTTAAGGGCTGGGGCAGGTGTAGATTCACAGGTTTGTCTAGCTCTTAAAGCCTGAGGTCAACACAGATTCTAGTGGCCTGAGTGCATTCTTCCGGAAAGCCACAGATGCTGCATGTTGGGACCACGCCAAATCCGAGGACACGCAAAATATGGTGAAAAGGGCTGGAGGCTCTGGGCAGAGCCCTGACTAGTTCCGTAGCTGTCCAGTGGTGTGCCACTTAGAAGGTGGCCCTTGTTAAACTCTGGGGTATAACTTTCCAAGCATTTCCTATAGATGCAAATTTTTAAAACAGAAACAATACAGTGTGTCTACCATTCAGTAATCTGCTTTTATTACTTACTCAGACACGTACCTCTTGCCATGTTAAAATAAGTCTGCATCATCATTCCTGCGGTTGCATGATATGTCTTTTGGTTAGACCATAATCTATTCGATTCCCTACTAAAAGACATATTTTCTGCTATTTTGCTGTGAGAGACCACGTGTTCTCTTACCTGATTTTTTCTTTGGAATATATTCTTAGAGGCGGAGTGGCTAGGCAGGGGGCGTGCACATCAAAACGGACCCAAATGTTCTCACAAAGGATGTGCCTGTTTCTGTTCACTGCAGTGACACTTGAGCCCCTGTTGTTCTCTTCTCTTTGGTGTCTCTTAATAGTGACCTTGACCTTCATTTTATGTGTTTATTGGCTGTTTGCACTTTTTCCTGTGTCTATTCAGGTCTCCTCACAGCCTTTTATTGGGGTGTTTCTTTTTAGTTGACTTGTAAGCACTGTTTATAGGTCGGGTATCAATCCCTTTGTCTCTCAGCTGCACATGATTTCCTCTCTGTCATGTCTGTGAATCCTCCTCCCCGTAAGAACTTTTAGATTTTTATGAGTCAGCTCTGTTAATCTTTTACTGCATGATTTCTGGCTGTAATGGTGCTTAAGAGGAATTTTCTTGCTCCAGAATTTCTAGTCAAAGAGCTAGAAGGGAGGGGACATATGTCAGGGGTAGAAGTTTTTAGGATGAGGGCAACTTGATGAAGAGAGGAGGCTGGGTGCGGTGGCTCACGCCTGTAATCCCAGCACTTTGGGAGGCTGAGGCTGATCACGAGGTCAGGAGATCAAGACCATCCTGGCCAACATGGTGAAACCCCATCTCTACTAAAATACAAAAAATTACTTGGGTGTGGTGGTGCGTGCCTGTAGTCCCAGCTACTCGGGACACTGAGGCAGGAGAATTGCTTGAACCCTGGAGGCAGAGGTTGCAGTGAGTCGAGATTGCTCCATTGCACTCCAGCCTGGTGACAGAGCAAGACTCCATCCCAAAAAAAAAAAAAAAAAGGAGACAATTCTGTAGGCTGTTAGAAGGGGACCCCCCCATTCCACAGTTGGACACCATTCTGTGTGCTGGGCGCTGCAGACACTGAGGTGAGTGTGGATACACAAGTGAAGCCTGGGCTTGGGCTGGAAGAGACGCTCCCTCCAAGGCAGAAAGGAAGGTGGTAGAATGAAGTGGGTTGTTCTGGGGTGGGTCAATCTAGAGGAGAGGGCAGAGAAACTGAGGTAGTTCATGGACCAGGGCTTCTTTCTCCTCAGTAGGTGGTATGAGGGGCCTGGTTTGAACAGCCCCATGGGAAGTGGAAAGCAGGATTGCCCAGCAGCGTTGCTGACTCAGCAGCGTTGGAATCTGCAAGTCTGTGAATCCACCTCTCACTTAAGGGATGTTTGTTTCTAGTTCTCAGCCGCATTGGCCCAGAGGAGGGGAGAGTGCCACTGGGCTGGTTCAGTTTTGGGCCTAGTGTCTTCCCTAGAAACGCCTGGTCAGTCCTGGGCTCCAAGCTGACTAGTGAGAAATCCAAGCTTGAGATTCATTTTGAATAGTCAAAAATTTTAGATTAAGATATCACTGTAAAGCCTAAGTATGGGCTGGGCATGGTGGCTCATGCCTGTTAACCCCAGCACTTTGGGAGAACGAGGCAGGTGGATCACCTGAGGTCAGGAGTTCAAGACTAGCCTGGCCAACCTGGCAAAACCCCATCTCTACTAAAAATACAGAAATTAGCTGAGCGTGGTGGCAGACGCCTGTAATCTCACCTCCTTGGGAGGCTGAGGCATGAGAATCACTTGAACTCAGGAGGTGGAGGTTGCAGTGGGCTGAGATCGCGCCATTGCACTCCAGCCTGGGTGACAGAGTGAGACTCTGTCTCAAAAAAAATAGGAAACTAATTATGGTCAGGCACAGTGGCCTATGCCTGCAATCCCAGCACTTTGGGAGACTGAGGTAGGAGCATTGCTTGAGCCCAGGAGTTTGAGCTCAGCCTGGGAAACATAGTGAGTCCCCATCTCTACAAAAAATTTAAAAATGAGCTGGGTATGGCGGCACATGTCTGTGATCCCATCTACTCAGGGAGGCTGAGATGGGAAGATGGTTGAGCTGGGGCGGAGGGTGGGGGTCAAGGCTGCAGTGAGCTGTGATCATGCCACTTGCATATCAGCCCAGGCAACAGAGCAAGACCTTGTCTCAAAAAAATTTTTAATTTTAATTTTTAAAAAGCCTACTTGTAATAAATACCTGGGATAGACTTAGCCTTAAGTGTGTTGATCTTTATGGTCACTATTTTTGTGCATGTCTGCAAAGCAGGGGAAAAGGATGTTAGTTCCATAAATCCTTCCAACTGTACTCACAGCCACAGCTTCATCCTGTCAGAACATGAACACCTGTGGTGTAACCCTGTCTATTTCTTGAATAAACATGGTAAAGTCTGCATGCATACATACTTACAAAGCAGTAGTCAGTGTAATATAATAAAACCTATTTTTATTCTATAGGTGAAAAGAACGAATGCTTGATTTGTAAAGTTCCTTGCCGTACAGTTTTACTTTCAAAACATGTAAGTTGAAATCTATAGTATCTGCATCTTAATCACAATCATATTTCCTTTCAAATTTGATATTTAATTTTTAGTCATTTGTGGTGTCTAAAATTTTCTGTCACTTTGCTATGTTAACAAAGATAACTGAGTAATCAAAATGCAGTTAGGGTTTGGTTTTTTAAACTTCGGTACAAATTTCTTTCTTAGCTGTAGATTAACCTTATTCCTAGGTTGTCGAATCATGCTGTGTTCCTGGAAATGAAAGTGGGTTAAATAGAATTCTTCAGCACAATAGAAGCTCCTTGAGAGGGTGATAGAGTTTGGATTTGTATAGGGGTCATATATAATTAACAGTGTTGTTCAGGCCAGGTGCAGTGGCTCACGCCTGTAATCCCAGCACTTTGGGAGGCTGAGGTGCGTAGATCACGAGGTCAAGAGATGGAGACCATCCTGGGCAACATGGTGAAACCCTGTCTCTACTAAAAATACAAAAATTAGCTGGGCGTGGTGGCACACACCTGTAGTCCCAGCTACTCGGGAGGCTGAGGCAGGAGAATTGCTTGAACCCGGGAGGCAGAGGTTGCAGTGAGCCAAGATAGCGCCACTGCACTCCAGCCTGGTGCTTGGCTACAGAGCGAGACTCTGTCTCAAGAAAAAAAAGAAGAATGTTGTTCATAAAGTAAGTTTAAAATCAATTGCTGCTGAAGGCTTAAAACAATGCCTTTTGTTCTCTCTATAGAAGATTGAGCTTAACTTGTTATTGGTATAAACGAATGACTGGTCTCTTCTATGCCTGATCTCCAAAATGTGCCTTTGGTCTGATGATTTCAAACATAATCATTGGTTTTTATCTGACGACAAACATAGTACAAAGTTACACAACATTCAAACAATATAGAAAAGTATAATGGCAGATGTGAAAGTCCCCAGATGCTGTTTCCCAGAGATGACAGTGACCAGGAGTGTGTCACCTGTTCTATGTGTGTTATTGGGATTTACCTTTTCATAAAAGTGGTGTCTTCTCAGTTGACATTATATTTTGGGCACACTCACTCTTAAAACGACTGTGTTATATTTTACTATTTTCCAGTCGGAGAGCCTTTGGATTTTTTCAGTTTTTCACTGTTTCAAACAACCTTCCAGAGAACATTTTTAACCAATATCTCTCCACACTTGTAAGAATATTTCTGTGGCATAAATTCCTGACGTGATGAAAAAGCAAAGGCAAGAGATTTAAATGTTTACACTTTTAACAGAAAATGCTTTCTTTTCCTGAAAATGTGTGGCAGCTCGGAGGCTCAGTGACTGCCTGTTTCTGCTCCTCGCACTAGACCCTGTCACATGGTCGGCTGGAGGCTGGTGGGAGGAACCCTTAGCTTTTCTCTACTTGGGTTGAATGTTCAGGTCATTTACTCACTTTCTTATTTCCTAGTAAATATATTTAAGACCATCCATGTCCTTCTGTGCACCGCTATTCTATATCACTTTGAGTACTGCTTTTCTGTATCATTTCTAAATAATCTCTAATCTTTTTTTTTTTAACTCAAGAATTATTTGAAAGAATATGCTTTAATTTCTGTGTGGTTAGATTTTAGGTCCGCTGTCATTTTCATCGTTAATTTATGGCATTCTGATGAGAGAATATGGCTATGTGGGTTATTTTAATTATCAGTATTTTCATTGTGGTTTAATACGTGGTAATTGTTCACATTTAATGTGTGTTTAAAAAAAGCATGTGTTCTTTTTTTCTCTGTGTCTGAGTGCATGTGTGTGCGTGTGTGTGTGTATGTGTGTATGTGTGTGTAAGTAAAGTTGTTTAAAATGTGGAAGCTGCTTCTGCTTCTCTTTCTCTAAACCATCACAGATCGTGTGGGCTCTTTCTTCAGCAGTCTCTCATCAAAGCGGGTCTTCCCTTCCCTGTAGCTCTACCCCCCATAGGAGGTGCTGGTTCCCCCTCCTCTCACTCTGGCTTCCGCGAGCCTCTTCTCCACCCTGCAGCCAGAGGGATCTGCTCAAATGCCAGAGTCCCCCATGCCTGTAGGCCCTGTGGCCAGGCGGCATCTCTGGCACGCAGCCTCTCCAGGAGCCAGGGTCTCCCACCTCAGGGCCTGGCTTTCCTGCTCCCTGTGGCTGGAGTGTCCTCTCAGATGGCCACAGGCTCCAGCCCACACAGCCTGAAGGTCTGTGGAATGTCAGGAGACATCACCAACTGCTCTGTGTCATGGTGGCTTCTTTGACTCTGACCTGCGATAGAAAGGACACTTAATATCCTGGCAACGTGTTTATTTGCACGTGGAGGCGTCGGTGTGTGAGCACATCCGTGAAGTCAGTTTCACAAAGCAGTTCTTATCCTCACTAAGTGCAGTACCCTCTGATGGTTTCTATTCTCATGTAGTTTATTCTTTAAAATAAAACATGTTGTTTTTTCTTTGAAATAAAACATGTTGTAAGCTGACTTCCCCAGACCCGTGTTGTGACAGACACCACCGTGTAAAACTGACTCTCCGACACTGTGTGCTTGGACCTGCATTATTCTGCTTCACAGCATCTGTCACCACCTGAGATATATCTATATATTGATTTGTTTGTCGTTAAAATCCTCCGTTACTCCACTGAATGCACGAAACGGGGCACCGCCATGTTGGCCAGGTGGTGGATGGCCAGGGAGCAGGGCAGACTGAAGCTGGTGCCTGTGGGATGCAGGAGGCAGCCGGGCACCAGGAAGGAAGACTCTGGTGAGCACTGAGCAGAGCAGGGCTGTGCTCCCCCCGCATCTGCCTCCTTGAGGAGGGAGAGTGTAGGCTAGAACAGGCCAGTTTTTACACAGCTGTGGTAAGGAGTAGCTACAGGAAGGAGATGAAGGACGAGGATGCCCCATAGTTGTAGACATGCCAGTTACTTTTGAACTCCAAGTGGTAAGAGATGCGTCTCTAGGGGTGAGGGCCCCAAAGGCTGAGGCAGCACTTCTGCCTCACTTCACTTGGGGAACCCCGGCAGGCAGAACCAGGGCCTGGAGACAGCAGACGAAAGAGCTCCCCCAGGAGGCAGAGCTGCAGTGCAGCCGAGCCTCTCCCCAGGGGAGGAGTCCCACAGCGCGTCCTCACGTGCCGCATGACACGGACCTGTGTTCTTCCTTCGTTGGTGCGGCTGGGAGTGTTTCTTAGTTGTCCTGCCTCATGCCCCCATCAAACGTCAGCTTATGGCGAGGATGCAGACATATTCCTTGTCTTTCTAGCTCATAGATTGCAGGCCAGACCACGACCTGAGGGAAGGGACCGCCTGCTGCCCGAGAACCTGAGCTGTGGCACGGTGGTGTTGGGGCACTCTGCTCTTGGGGAGTGGCTTCCTGTGTAGGGGAGGAGTGATGTGGATACCAGTGACCAGAAGGGCAGACCAGGCCAGGCTGGGTGGTCATCCACACACCTGCTCCCTTTCTTCCTGGACACCTGGCTGTACTCATTCTCCCCACCTGCCTTCCTATGCTGGAATGCAGGCAAGAGCAATGAAGGCCACTTCCAGGCCTGGCCCATAAAAACAGCCCCCTGGACAGCCCTCTACCTCCCTTCCCTCACCACAGATGCCCAGGAGAACAGAGCAGAGCTGCTGGGGGCGGGTGACCTGGGCCCAGGGCCTGTGTGGAAGGCCACCCACCTGGTCTTGAACTGTCGTATGGGCAAGAAACAAGTGTCCCCACAGTAAGCCACTGAGATTTGGGGTTGTCTGATACAGCAATTGGCCTACATTTATCTTCGCGTGTCCACATACATTTTGGAGGCAACCCATCAATTTCCACACGCACAGAATCCTGTTGAGATTTTTATTTTGCACTTACTGTTCTTTAGAGAGGCTTAGGACATCAGTGTTAGTATTTTTTTTTTTTTTTTTGAGTCGGAGTCTTGCACTCTTTGCCTGGGCTGGAGTGCAGTGGCATGATCCCAGCTCACTGCAGTCTCCACCTCCAGGGTTCACGTGGTTCTCCTGCCTCAGCCTCCCAAGTAGCTGGGATTACAGGCGCACACCACCACACCCAGCTAATTTTTTGTATCTTTAGCAGAGACAGGGTTTCACTTTGTTGGCCAGACTGGTCTTAAACTCCTGACTTCGTGATCTGCCCACCTCGGCCTCCCAAAGTGCTGGGATTACAGGCATGAGCCACCGTGCCCGGCTGACTATTGTAGTTTTGAAAAAATTTATCTTAAGTGCTTATTGCTAGTATATAGAAATGCAATTCATTTTCTTAACTTTCACTAGTGACCTTGCAAAATTTTACTTGATAACTCTCTTGGTTTATGTGTAGATTCTGCTAGAATATTTACATATGCAAATATGTTATCTTTGAATAAGGACTGCTTTAGATCTCTCTTTCTAATCCTTCCTTCCTTTTTCTCTAGTTCAGTGCTGAGTAGAAATGGTTGGCATTAGCTGGCACCCTTGTCATTTTCCTGATTTCAGGGTCTAGCTTTCAGCATTTGATCAAGTATTATGTGTGCATCAAGTTTTTTTGCTAAGGATTTTTTAAAATCATCATGAATGGTATTGAATTTTGTTAATTTTTCTATAATTATTGGACTATAACTGTTTTATTAGCTTTTTCTGCAACTGGCAAGAGTATCATTTAATTTTTCTGCTTTATTTTGTTAATGTGGTGAATTGCATTTATTTTTAGAATTTGAAACCCACATTAGATTCTAGGAACAAATTCAACTTTGTAGTGATGTAAGATAGCTTGTATATGTAAGTAAATTCAATTTGCTACTATTTTGCATGGGTTTTTTGTACCTTTGTTCATATGAGAGCTGGACCTGTACATTTTTTTTTTCTTGTAATGAGTTTTTCACGTTTTGGTAAATCAGGTCTATTCTGGTTTCATAAAACAAGTTGTAAATTATTTTTATTTCTCTTTTCTCTGGAAAATTGTTTGTAAGATTGGGGTTATTTATTTAAATGTTTGGTAGAATTCAGGAGTGACACTATTTAGGCCTGGTAAGCTTTTTTGTGGAAAGATTTTAAACTAGGGATTAATACCTTTATTAGACATGCAACTATTTAAAGTTCTTAATTCTTGGGTCAATTTAAGTAAATTGTATTTTTCTAGAAATTAGTGCATTTCGTCAGAATTTTCAAATTTCTTGTCATCAGTGTGCTTGTAATCCTCTCGTATTCTTCACGTCTAGAAGATCTGTAATGATGCCCCTCGTTGAATAGTGGCTATTATGAATTCTCTTTTCCCTTGACCAGTTGTGCCAAATGTTAGTGATTTTCATTGGTACTGTGGACTCTTGAACAACACAGGTTTGCCCCGTGTGGATCCATGTATACATAGATATTTTTTCAGTCAGATGCAGATCAAAAATACAGTATTCATGGGATACAAAACCTGCTCAGATGGAGGGCTGACCTTTCCTATATGCAGGTTGTACAAGGCCAACTGTGGAACTTTAGTATGCTTGGATTTTGGCACATTCGGGGTCCTGGAAGCAACTTCCCCTCATATACTGAAAGACAACTGTATTTTCGAAAAACTAATTTTTAGCTCTATTGATCATGTCCATTTTACATTTGATTCTGATTTTGTCAATTCTCTTTATCATTTCCTTTTTGTCTGGATTTAATTTGTTCTTTAAGATGGCTGCTAGAGATTAATTTTCAACCTTTTCTTTACAATATTTACATGATAGGGTCATAATTTTCCCTCTGTTCATTTTTGCCTGCAGTAGACATATTTGATGATGTTATATTTTTATCATCAATTTTGAAATTTCTACTCAGTTTCTCCTGTGACCCATGTGTTACCTAGAAGTGTATTAATTTTTAAATATTTGCAAATTTTTAGTTATAACTTCCATGAACTTTTATTGAAGTATGACACATAGACAAGTACACACATTATAAGTGTTTACCTCAGTAAATTTTTCACAATCAGGTTGTTATCAACATTTAGGTCAAGGAAAGTAGTTTAGCCCCCTGCTGCAAGCTTTCTTAGGTGTATGTGCAGATACTTTTGCACTGAGAAGGACGAGCACTTCACAAGGTAAAACGTAATGAGGGCATATGTGTATTTTTGTTTCCCCACCACAGGAGCTGGAGGAGGAAATGATAGTAGTGGTTTCTGAGGTGAAAAGAGCAATAAATGATGATGTAGCAGATGATGTCATGAGTGGTGTTGAATTTTATTAATTTTTCTGTAGCTATTGACCATAACTATTTCATTAGCTTTTTTCTTCCGTAATAGAATTTAATCATTCTGGAGAATTAGTAGGAACTGGAGATAAAAGTGGCAGAGTCATAATCCTTCAACAGGAGCAAATGAACAAAATCTCATCTTAAGCAGAAGGGAGCGCCATGTTTACAGTACCTTTCAGAACTATGAGCCAGAGTTCGACCACGTGAAAAGTTTGGAAAGAAAAGAAAAAGTTCAACAAAACTAGGCGGTTACCTGAGAAAACTTAGTTTTTATTGTCTGCCAATAATAAAACAATGAAATTATGGAAAGTCAGTGAAAGAGACAAAAGACCAGTAACTTGAAGAGGAAGATGGAATGTGTAGAGAAGCTGCCACGGTTACTGCACTGTGAGTGCCAGTCGTTAGGCCCATGGGTCGAGTGGTCGAGGTCACTCCACAGAGGGCATCTGCCAGCGCTCATACTCGTCACATCAACGCAATTCCTGCTACTGGTGATTTCGAATCATATTTATCTGCAGGTGATTTGCAGATTAAAATCAAATCTTTGGCATCTGGAAATTATAGACAGGCGTTTTAATATTATGGCTATCAAGCCTGACAATATGGAAGAGTTAACAGATGATTTCAGCCACAGAATTCCATCTGAACAGCTGTCACACGTCTGTATCTAGCAGCAGTAAAGGAACCATTTGCTCATGTGACATGAGAGCGTCTGCCCTCTGTAATAGGCATCTACACTGAAGAACCTGATGATTCCAGTAATGGGTCATTTTTGTCTGAAATCATCTTCTTTATGATGTAAAATTCAGCCATAGTGGTCATATATGAAGATGGAGACCATTTGTTAGTCAAAAGTTGGAACTTCAATGTGCAAAACATGGCCAGGTGCAGTGTCTAACGCCTGTAATCCCAACGCTTTGGGAGGCCGAGGTCAGGAGTTTGAGACCAGCCTGGCCAACATTGTGAAACCCCGTCTCTACTGAAAATAGCAAAAATTAGCTGGGTTCAGTAGCAAAATAGCAAAAATTAACTGCTTGGGAGGTTGAGGCTGGAGAATTGCTTGAACCTGGGAAGCAGAGGTTGCAGTGAGCCAAGATCGCAGCATTGTACTCCAGCCTGGGCCACAGGGCGAGACTCCATCTCAAATATATATATATGTGTATGTATTTATGTGTGTGTGTGTGTGTGTGTGTGTGTGTGTATATATATGGAAAATGCCTATGGAAATATAACAGGTGCATGAGTAGCTCAGAAGTAAACTGCACTGTGTGAAAATGACCACATGTCTGACAAATTCAATGTTGTTGGAATGGATCTGACAGGGTTGTGACTGGGTCTTAACAGTAACTTCAGAATGTTTGACAGAAACACAAAATGAGACATAACGCTAGATGTACACAGGAAAACAATAAGCTTTGCACAGTTCTGAAGCCATGCAAAGTCTGTGCAAGCAGCAAGCAAAAGAAAATGAAATCAATGTTGACAGCCAAGACTCCAACAAAATCCTGTGTAAGCCTGGCACCCCATAAGCCTGGCACCCCAAGGAAAGTATCATGCTGTAGCCAGTACAATCTGGTGTCTATTTCAGTACAGTAAATTAGGGCTGGCATTCCTAGCCAGAGAGCCCCCCTCCTGCCTAGTTGGGGTGGCTGAGTCAGCCTTCCTGATGATAAGAGCGCTCTTTTGCAGCGCCCCTTTCCCGTGTCTGACAGTGAATCGCCGACAGCATGCCTTTATGGCTGTGTGAGGAGAGCTCTGTGGACCCAGCGCTGTGGTGCCCCCATTCCGCTTGTGCCGTTGGGCCTAGGGGCCTCGATTGGTCAGCACCAGCATTGATTTTCTCCACTTATGCCCTCTGCTGTGGTGCCGTCAGACTCAGCAAAGGCTTTCGGTCACGCTGTGAGGTTTAATTGTGTATCCTTGTTACTATACCATTGTGGAGCACACACCCCCCTTTAAAAACTAAATACAAAAAGAAAACATTAGATTATGATTTTCCTAGGGATTCTGCAAGCAATCTTGACTTTTAGAAGTCTAACGTAAACTAGATTTTCCTGGTGATGCGAGGAGCTCAGCTCCCACCCAATTCCCCCTCTCCTGGCCTTCTCGCACTGCTCCTCCAGCCGCACTGGCTCTCACTGCGCTAAAGCCCCACAATGCAGTGCTGCCGTGGTCAGCTAATACTCATTTAGATTTCCCCTCTTCCCTGCTCCTCACTGCCTCCCAAATCTCTGTGCTTCTATCAGGAACTATTTTTCCTACCTACAGGGAATTCCTTTATTATTTATTTTAGTGCTGGGCTGTTAGTGACAAATTCTCAGTTTTTGTCTGAAAAAAATGCCTCTTTTTCTTGAAGCTTATTTTCACAGACTTTAGAATTCTTTGTTGAAAATGAATGCACCTTAGCGCTTGGAAAATTGCAGCCCCTGGCTTCTGGCTGGCTCTCTGCGATGTGAGTGCTGGAGCTGGAGGAATGGCTGTCCGTGTTTTCCTGCTCAGGCCTCCCTGAGGTCTGTGCATCTGTGCTGTGATGGCATTTGTTAGTTTTGTAAACCTCTTGACTGTTCTGTCTCCACTTCATCTGCTGGACCATTCTGGGGTCTCTGTCATGTGTAGAATGACTCAGTTCCCTTTACCCAGAAGGCATCGGAGCCAGATCGATCTGTGACAGCTTCTTCAGTTGCTCCCATTTCTGGTCCGTGGAGCCCTTGGTCTTGTTTTTGAGGCATCTGTGTATTTATAATATACCTTAGATAACAGTGAGAGTCCTTGCTCCCTGTGCACCCACAGGGGCCACGCTCTGCTGGGGGCACTTTTTCTGTATTGTGTCATTTGGTGCTTGCCAGGGGTGAGGGGGTACTGTTTCTGCTTCTGTTTTATACACGGGGAGACCGAGGTACGGAGGAGTTAGGTGAAGAACCAGGGTTGCAAGTGAAAGGTGTGTGGAGCTGGATTTAGACTGGACTCTGAGCTCCTGACCCCTGACCCCTTGGATACACTGCCTGTGCCTTTGCAGTTTGGTGTGTATGGGAGGGTGCTATGCAGGAACTCCAACCCCATCTGAGCCAGAGCCAGGTCTCCCCTCTGCTGGGTGTCAGTCCCTCGTACAGAGGAGCTCACCTCCATGATGCACTGCTTGGCCTCTGCCTCTGGGGCCTGGGAGTGGGTTCTGGAGTGGATTCCAGGACCTCTTCACCTGCACTTGCCCTGGGTGTTGGAGCTGGTGCCTTAATCCTGATCTAAGCCAGTCTATACTCTGTCTTCTAGATTCCTCAGAGGCTGGTCGATTCAAGATATCATTTGCTGTTTTCTACCAACAAATTGAATATTTTTTCCTAAATTTAATTTTACTGTCATTTCAGTGAGATTTGGGGAGCCACAGATGGTAGGTAGAGGGGCTCAGATGACTGTCTTGACCCTCTACGCGTTCACCGTCCTGAACCACAGAATAGGAGGAGGCATGAGGCTCTTCCTACATCTTGTCATGCTGGTGTTTGTCCCTTTATTTGTTTTGGTTTTGGGGTTTGTTTACTTTTTTGAGAGGGAATCTCATTCTGTTGCCCATACTGGAGTGCAGTGGTGTGATATTGGCTCACTGCAACCTCCACCTCCCAGGTTCAAGCGATTCTCCTGCCTCAGCCTCTCGAGTAGCTAGGATTACAGGCACCTGCCATCATGCCCAGATAATTTTTGTATTTTTGATAGAGACAGGGTTTCACCACGTTGGCCAGGCTGGTCTTGAACTCCTGACCTCAAGCGATTTACCCACCTCGGTCTCCCAAAGTTCTGGGATTACAGGCATGAGCTCCTTTTCTTTGGACTGTTTGAGAGATTCTGGGTCACAGCAGCTCCATGCCTAGGACAGCTGTCACTGGGTGTTTTGTGCTAACGTGGTCCTGGGTAGGGAAAGTGAGGGAAGGCCAGGGGTGTGAGGAGGTGAGGCAGGGCATACTGTAGGTACTTGAGAAGGAAGTTGGGAGTGTCTGCATGAGGGCTTATAACCAGACACTGTTTCTTAAACCTGCATCCTTTCTTAAGGTCTTATACTTGCTTTTTAAATAACTCAGCATGAACTTGTGACTACACAGTGGTGAGTTACACTTGTCAGCTTACATCATCCTGATTTTAGTATGTCTCCACTGTGCAGAGGCTGGGCTGGAGGCCTTCACTCACAGCGACCTTCTGCCCTCACCAAGAGCCTTTTGAGGAGGGAGCGCGTCTTTGCCGTAGCCCAGAGGGGCTCAGTGGCTACCAGGCCTCTCTGCCTCCCAGCCCTCACCACTGCCCAGCACAGCCCTCAGAGGGAAGCAGCCAGGACAAGGGGCTGTCCCTGGCAGGGCCCCTGAGGCGCCATTCACAATGTACTGAGTCATCTACAGCCAGTTCTAGGTCTTGAAGTATGGTTTTTAACTGGTGGCCAGAAGCATTTATTAGACCCAGGAAATGTAGAGTGATTTCTTTCTCTTTCAGACTGACTCGGATATCCAGGCTTTCTTCATGAGCATAGACAGTCTGTGTAGGAAGTACTCCAGGGAAACCTCGCAGGTGAGTGTGGGAGGTGCGGCTTGGTTCTGCGGTGAGCCAGGTGCACTGCCCCAAGACCATGTGTTTTACATATTCTGGAGGCAAGTTCCTTTGAAGATATTTCATCAGCAATATTTTCTGCCAAAATACTTGTGGGTTGCATGTTTACTTTCCTAATGGTGATACATTTACATACAAAAGGTTTTGTTTTTTACAAAGTCCATTTATCTATTTTACTGTCATTTGCGCTTTTGGTGTCCATTGAGACAAAGTGGTCTCGGTCAGCTCTGGGGTCCTTTGGGCAAGACTCCCCCTCCCCATATTCACACCTTAGAATCTCAGGCTTGGGAGTCCCCCTCACAGGTCAGGGCTCTCTGGGTTCAGGGAAGCAGGTTTCTTCTTGGCGCTGTCCTTTCCTGACAGTTGCCCGGGCCTTCTGCTGGCCAGGCCTGCGATTCCCGCTGAGCCCCATGTGGCAGTGTTGGCTCCGTGGTCCCCATGCTGGCAGCTTTGCCAGCTGCTGTGCTGGTCCTCATGGCTGTGGCTAGTCCATTCTCTACCTGTTTCTTCCTGACCCTCTTCCCAGTCAGCACGCACCTGCATGCCAAGCCTCCCCCACCCCCAGCTTCTGACGTGGGTCACTGTCCTCTGTGCCCACCCTACATGCCAGCTTCTGACGCAGGTCGCTGTCCTCTGTGCCCACCCCACATGCCAGCTTCTGACACAGGTCATTGTCCTCTGTGCCCACCCCACATGCTGAGCGGTTCTTCTGGCCTCCTTGGATGTCACTGGACAGCTGCAGTCCACCAGTCTGGGGGACAGCTGTCAGGGGAGGAAGGGTCTTTCCCCTGGCCCCCACCCTGCACTTCCTTTCCTCCTTCTGTGAAGAGTACAGATCCCACCGTTGGCCACCTCCTACCTGCCTTGTGGGGAGAGGCCTAGTGGGGGCAGCCAGGAGCTGATGCAGGAGGCTAAGGAAGGACCCCACCATGTCACTCTCCTTCCCAGGCTTGTGCCTTTGGGCTGTGGTCAGCCAGGTCACCAGGACTATCCTCTCTCTCTTCTGGGAGGCAAGCCTTCCTGCAGCAAGGCTCCTTGGTTACGAAACAGCCTGAATCACCCACAGTATCTCAGGCTGTCCCGAGGCTGTTCTGAAACAGCCTGAATCACCCACAGTATCTCAGACTGTACCGAGGCTGTTCTGAAACAGCCTGAATCACCTACAGTATCTCAGGCTGTCTCAAGGCTGTTCTTACACAGCCTGAATCACCCACAGTATCTCAGACTGTCCTGAGGCTGTTCAGAAACAGCCTGAATCACCCACAGTATCTCAGGCTGTCCCGAAGCTGTTCTGAAGCAGCCTGAATCACCCACAGTATCTCAGGCTGCCCCAAGGCTGTTCGGAAACAGCCTGAATCACCCACAGTATCTCAGGCTGTCCCGACGCTGTTCTGAAACAGCCTTAATCACCCACAGTATCTCAGACTGTCCCATGGCTGTTCTGAAACAGCCTGAATCACCCACAGTATCTCAGGCTGTCCTAAGGCTGTTCTTATGCAGCCTGAATCACCCACAGTATCTCAGACTGTCCCGGGGCTGTTCCCATCTCAAATTATGCCCAGCCACATCCTCCAGGGAGGTGCTCAGAGGCTTAACACATGGAAGCAGCAGCTGGAGATATCTGAGAGCACTGGGTCAGCACAGCAAGGCACCCAGACCAGGACACTGGGATCCAGAGCCCAGCCAGAGTCCCATGGAAACACCATCCAGGACGCACCTCGGCTGCCCACCTTGCTCCGTCCCAGCAGGACCCTCATTCAAGACAAGTCCCCTTGGGGCCAGAAGTCACTGAGTTCATAAAACACATACATTATCACAGACCTCACAGCCACAGGCTCATGCTCCAGGATAGTTTTGCCAAGTGCAGTGGCCTTCTCAGAGCAGCCTCCACAGAGGCCAGGTGCTGTCTCAGGAGAGAAGACCCAGCCGACCAGGCCAGCGCCTCCAGCCACCTGTCTGCTCGCCTCTCGGCCTTTAGGCCTGGACGGTGGAGATGGCTGGCTCCAGCCTGGGCAGCACAGTCTCTGCCCAGCGACCTCACAGCCCCACTGTTTGTCAGTCACACTGCAGAGTTGAGTACCAGAAGCACAAGGTGGAATTTTCCAGCAGCTGCGTGACATGTGATACTGTAATATTTATGCTCTCGTATCAACATAACGTAAATATTGTAATATTTGTTACAATATGTTAACACATAATAGATGTATTGTTATTTTTAAATGAATAAATATGTTTAAATCTGTCTCAGTCTTAATTTCTAGTAGGATAAAAATTAACAGATAAAACCCACATAAGCAAAGCTCTTTGGGGTCCTCAGTGATTTTTAAAAGTGCAAAACTGACCCAAGACCGAAACTCTGAGCCCCAAGGCCCAGGCCCTGGAACCCGCCCTGGGACAGTGTCAACAAACCACCTCAGCACCGGCCTGCCCTAGTCACCCTTCCCAGTCTAGTGGGTAACAATTAAACATCTTCCTCTTCCCCATAACCCCTCTTAGATCCGTTCTGTCCACCCAGCCTCTGCCCTACCACAGGCTTTGTCAGCACTGAGGCTGCAGCCCTGGTCCTGGCGTGGTCAGGAGCTCATGTTGATGAATGCAGGCACAGGCCGCTCGTGGAGGACTGGTAGCGAACCGAACAGTGAGAAATCTGCTCTGGACCAGGCAGCTGCCTCTCCTGGCCTCTTGGCACAAATGCCTCGTGAGAGTCCGTGTGAGTGACCTGCGCTCTCACCCACTGCCTTCACTCTCAGGCCTTCGCTGCCCGCCGGTTGACAGGATGTGGGCAAAGCACGCATGGTCACCGGGCAGCTCTTCCCTGGGGCCCTGGGCAGACCTGGCCCAGCAAGGCCTCCATGACCATCCCAGCCCTGGAGTTTTGCAGTAATTTCATTGACCTGTTTCTCTGGCTCAGTTCAAGAGGCATATTCTCTGCAAGATAAATACTCACTGTTCCTTTTAAACTGTTGTATTATTTTAAAATTTACTCTCTCAGGCCACACGCAGTGTCTCAAGTCTCTGGGGCCCAACATTGGTCAGAGTTCAGACAAACTCCAGAGGCAGCATGAGGCTGCAGGCCTGTGTGGCTCCCCTAGCAGACCCCACAACACACGGACATCAGCTGCCCCCAAGCTCATGAGAGGCTCCCCAGCTCCGCACTCAGTAGCACTCATCCCTTCTACTGCTCAGGTGCCCTTGGAGCCCTTCCCTGCAGCCCAGTCCTTGCTGCAGCCGTGCCTGCCATGCCAGATCAGGGCCAGCCAGATGACTGTCGTCTCACCACGGCCTTTCTCTAAGAACAGCCAGACTGGGCACCCCGCCGCAGTCCGGATCAGGCGCATCTGCCTGTAGGTTCCTCCCCAAGCATGCGAAGCTGAGGAGCAGAGGCCCTCGCCTGCAGGGTGGAATGTTCCTGCTGAGGGTGCTTGGGAGAAGCTTCACAACAGGCACAATTGAGCGGAGCCTTGAGGGGCATGTGCAGGTGCCCCCGACAGGCAGCAGGACTTGAGAAGCATCGGCGTGGGTGGGAAAGGTGCCCTGGCCGTGGCCAGTGATGTGCATGAGAACTGTGGTCAGGGCAGCCGGAAGAGCCTTTTGTCCACTCCTCTTCATAGCCCATGGGGCAGCACCCAGGACTGGCTTCCCTCCTTGGTGGAGAGACAGTCCCTGTTGAGTAGGGGAGATTTCAAGAGCTCCGAGTCACTCCGAGGACGCAGCAGCCAGGACACCATGAGGTTGTTGTCCCTGCTGTCCTGGAGAAGGGCTCCTCTGGAGACGGCCTCTCCTGGAGGAGGATGGGAACAAAGGCCAGCGTGTGCTGGGCCTGCCTTTCCACAGAAGGGAAGAAGCCTGCCCTGTGCTTGCACCGGGCGTGAGCTGTGGGCAGACGCAGGCCCCTCCCTCATGCTTGTTATCATCGCAGGCAGATGGTGGGGTGCAGTGAAGTAGGGGATGGAGCTATATAGGACGCTGACTTTCAGCACCAGTGTAGCCACAGTTAGCCCTGTTGTCTGTCGGCCTTTCCAGCCTGGTCTTTCCAGAGGGAAGGCACCGTTGTCTGAACACTTGACTCATATGAAATAGCTCTTTCTTCCTCTGAGTAAATCACAGGCCTGTCTTTCTTCCTTATGTTGGTTCTCTCAGAAACTCAGTTCAAACTGTCTAGACAGCAGGCATGGAATCTGGGGCTCCTGTAACTGGAAAGACCAGGGAGGGTGCCGGTGTCAGGCATGGCTGGCTCTGGGAGTGCAGACAGGCATCTGCCAGCTCTGCAGGTCTTGCTTGGCCTCATTCTGTGTGCCGGCTCTCTTTCCACCTGCCCCCGCCATTGGTCCAGCACTGTTTGGTCAAGAGTCCATTCCTTAAACCAGTTGTCATTATCAGAGGGACAGCACCCTGTGGTTGGCCCGGCGGGAGCACCACTCACAACTCAAACAGAGCAGGTTGCTAGGGAGACTTTCCTGTTGTGCCCGTTAAGCCTCACCTGTGTCTGCCCTTGGCCCTGCCTGCTGGCACTCACACTTTTTCTGCCCACCTGTGTGGGGCATCTGCCCTGGGCAGGCACTGGTCATGGGCATCTGTGGGGGCAGGACACACATAAAACAAGCACTGTGAGCTGTCTTGACATTCCCTCCAGCCTTCTCATCCCCCAACAAAATTTCAGCCACAGAAACCATGCACCTGTCAGCAGCTGAAACGTATGATCTTTTCAGATTTCAGAATTTCAAGAAAATCACAGGAAGAGATTATTAGCCTTCTATAGAGAAAAGGTAAGTCAAGTTGATTCATTGCCACTTGAATTTTTTTGACCTTTAGATTTAAATGTCAGGCTTGTTAATTAACACCTTGTTCTCAAAGGGGACAGGCTGCTAGATGCAATATCTGTTTCTCTGTGTTTCCAGCTATGCGGATGTTGTCACAGTCCCCTTCTGACCATCAGCCTGTGTGCCCAACCCTTGTCTGTAGTTCACCGAGTAGCCCTTGGGTGCAGCACCTATGGGCCTCCCCGCTCAGCCACCCTTTCCCCCTCAGCCACTGGGGGCGATGTTGGGGTCTTTGGAGCTTGGGAGGCAGCTTAAAGGCTTTTCTGCTCAACCATCCCATTTTTAAAAATAAGTCCTTTTCAAAAAACTTTGAAGATTATGTAGTAGGTAAAGAACCCAGCTTTAAAGACAAGGGACCCTCTGGCCACTTCCCCGAGTCTGGAAGCCAGTTTGTGACCCTGGTGCCTCCTGTCTGTGTGTGAACATTCTATGTACACCCAGACCTGGAGGGGACAGGTCACCCCTGCCTGGCTTGCCAACTGGTGACCCCCTTCCATCTCATCACCCCTACCCTGTCTTGTCACCTTGCCCTGTCCTGTCACCCCCATCGCACCCCTCACCCCATCCTGCCACCTCATCCTGTTACCCGCTCCCTGTCCTGTCACCCAACCCCATTCTGTCACCACTCACCACATCTTGCTACCCCCACCCTGTACTGTCACCCCATCCCATCCTGTCACCCCTCACCTTATCCTGTCACCCCCACCCTGTCCTTTCACCCTGTATCAGTCTGTTTTCACACTGCTATAAAGAACTACCTGAGATTTGGTAATTTATAAAGGAGAGAGGTTGAACTGACTCACAGTTCCACATGGCTGGGAAGGCCTCAGGAAACTTACAATCATGGCAGAAGGCAAAGGGGAAGCAAGGCACGTCTTACATGGCAGCTGGAGAGGGGGCAGGGGGAACTGCCAAACACTTTTAAACCATCGGATCTCGTGAGAACTCACTATCACAAGAACAACATGGGGGAAACTGCCCCCAGGATCAATCACTTCACACCAGGTCCCTCCCTTGACACATGGGGATTGCAATTCAAAATGAAATTTGGGTGGGGACACAGAGCCAAACCACATCATTCCACCCCTGGCCCCTCCCAAATCTCATGTCCTTCCCACATTTGAAAACACAGTCATATCATCCCCGCAGTCCCTCAAAGTTTTAACTAATTCCAGCACAAACTCAGAAGTCCAAGTCCAAAGTCTCCCCTGAGTCAAAGCAAGTTCCTTCCACCTCTGAGCCTGTAGGATAAAAACAAGTTAGTTACTTCCAAGATACTGTGGGGGTACAGGCATTGGGTAAATGTTCCCATTCCGAATACGAGAAGTTGACCAAAACAAAGGGGCTACAGGCCTCATGCAAGTCCAAAACCCAGCAGGGCAGCCATTAAATCTTAAATTTCCAAAATGATCTCCTTTTACCCAGTGTCTCACATCCAGGACATGCTGATGCAAGTGGCGGGGGCTCCCAAGGCCTTGGGCAACTCCCCCCTGTGGCTCTGCAGGGTACAGCCCCAGTGGCTGCTTTCTGGGCTGCAGTTGAGTGCCTGCAGCTTTTCTAGGCACACAGTGCAACCTGTCAGTAGATTTACCATCCTGGGTTCTGGAGGACAGGGGCCCTATTCTCACAGCTTCACTAGGCAGTGCCCCAGTGGGGACTCTGTGTGGGAGCAGCCACCCCACATTTCCCTTCTGCACTGCCCTAGCAGAGGTTCTCCATGAGGGCTCTGCCTCTGCAGCAGACTTCTGCCTGGACATCCAGGCATTTCCATACATCCTCTGAAATCTAGGTGGAGGTTCCCAAACCTCAGCTCTTGTTTCCTGCACACATGCAGACCAAACACCACATGGAAGCTGCCAATGCTTGGGGCTTGCACTCTCTGAAGCAGCAGCTCAGTTGTACCTTGGACCCTTTTAGTTATGGCTGGAGCTAGAGCAGTTGGATGCAGGGCACCATGCCCTGAGGCTGCACAAGAGTTGGGCAGTGGGCTTTGGCCCAGCCCATAAAACTACTTTTTTCTCTCTGGGCCTATGATGGCGAAGGGGCTGCTGTGAAGATCTCTCACATGCCCTGGAGACATTTTCCCCACTGTCTTGGTGATTAACATTTGGCTCCTCATTACTTACGCATGTTTCTGCAGTTGGCTTGACTTTCTCCCCAGAAAATGGGGTTTTCCTTGCTACTGCATGGTCATGCTGCAATTTTTTCAGACTTTTATGTTCTGCTTCCCTTTTAAACATAAGTTCCAATTTCAGATCATCTCTTTGTGAATGTATATGACTATATGCTTTCAGAAAAAGCCAGGTCACATGTTGAATGCTTTGCTGCTTAGAAATTTCTTCTGCCAGATACCCTAAATCACCTCTCAAGTCACAGATCTCAAAGGTAAGGGCAAAATGCCTCCAGTCTCTTCGCTAAAGCGTAGCAAGAATGAGCCTTGCTCCAGTTCCCAATAAACTCCTCATCGCCATCTGAGACCTCCTCAGCCTGCACTTCACCATCCATATCACTATCAGCATTTTTGGTCAAACCCATTCAACAAGTCTCTAGGAAGTTCTAAACTTTCTCACACATTTTGTCTTCTTCTGAGCCTTCCAGACTGTTCCAACTTCTGCCCATTAGCAGTTCCAAAGTTGCTCCCACATTTTTAGGTATCTTTATAGCAGTGCCCAACTCTGCCATTACCAGTTTTCTGTATTAGTCCATTTTCACACTGTTATAAAGAACTACCTGAGACTGGATGATTTATAAAGGAAAGAGGTTGAATTGACTCAGTTCCACATGGCTGGGAAGGCTTCAGGAAACTTACAATCATGGCAGAAGGCAAAGGGCGAGCACTGCACAACTTATACAGCAGCAGGAGAGGGGGTGGAAGGGAACTGCCAAACACTTTTAAACCATCAGATCTCGTGAGAACTCACTGTCACGAGAACAGCATGGGGGAACCACCCCCATGATCCAATCACCTCCCCCGGATTCTTCCTATGAAACATGGGGTTACAATTTGAGATGAGATTTGGGTAGGGACACAGCCAAAACATATCGTACCCCCTCCACATCCTGTCACCCCTCACCCCCATTCTGTTGCCCCTTTACCCCATCCTATAACCCCCTCCCCTCTCCTGTCACACCCACTCTGTCCTGTTAGCCTCTCCCCTGTCCTGTCATCCCCCCTTTTCCTGTTACCCCCACCTCATCCTGTCACCTCCACCTCATCCTGTCACCCCCCACCTTGGTTCTGTCACCCCCACTCCATCCTGTCATGCCTACCCCATCCTGTCACCCCCCACCCCATCCTGTCACCCCCACCTCATCCTCACCTCCACCCCATCATCACCCCCTCCCCATCCTCTCACCCCCATCACATCCTTTCACACCCACCCCATCCTCTCTCCCCCAGCATATCCTCTCTCCCCCACCACATCCTGTCACCCCCACCCCATCCTGTCACCCCCACTCCATCCTCTCACACTCACCTAATCCTCACACCCATGCCATCCTCTCACCCCATCCCATCCTCTCACACCTACCCCATCCTGTCACCCCCACCCCATCCTCTCTCTCCACCATATCCTCTCCCCCACCCCGTCCTGTCACCCCCACCCCATCCTCTCACGCCTACCCTATCTTCTCACCCCTACCCCATCCTCTCACACCCACTCCATCTTCACACTCATCCCGTCTCCTCACCCCCACCCCATCCTCCCTCCTCCACCCCATCCTCTCACACCCACCCCTTCCTCTCATACCCACCTCATCCTCTCATCTCCTCCCCTGTCCTGGTACCCCCACCCCATCCTGTCACCCCCACCCCATCCTCTCACACCCACCCTATCCTCTCATACCCACCCCTGTCCTGCCACCCCCATGCCATCCTTTCTCCCCCACCCCTCCAGGCCACCACAGCCCCATCGTACTCCTTGACAGCCACCCAATATCCTGCCTGGAGACTTCTTGCAGGGGCCAGCCTGGGCTAAGCTTTTGTCACATTTTGTGTATGTTACCTCCTAATCCTCCCAGCAAACCTCAAGGATGGTCATGAGCCATAATTACAGACAGGACAGTGGGATCCCCGAATCTAGTCACTCCCTTGGGGTCTGGCAGCTGCCACACTCAGGGCCAGGTTCCAGCCTGCCAGCAGAGGCTGTGCTGTGGCGTGACCTGGCAGTGACAGAGTGTGGACGGTACTTGTCTGACTTTGAGGCCGGGTGCTCCCCTGGCAGGGCTGACACTGAATTTGCATCATGCTGGCTTGTGGAGGGTGCTGCACTGAAATTTGTCTCCTGGGGCTTGGCCTTGACTTAGCTCTGCATGGCCCCCAAGGCCAATTTCCTAAGTACCTGATGGACCGAACTCGAGGCAGGTTTACTCATAAACAGCATGAGGGTGACTCCATGCAGAGTAGCCTACAGTCAGATTCATGGTTTAAGAAGTGTAGAGGGTCACTGTCACTCAGCATAGCGTGTCTGCTAACAAGAGGTTGTGTAATTCTGTTTAGATTTCTAGGTTGGAAGAATCCCTTAGGAAGTCAGTGCTGCAGATAGAACAGCTACAAAGGTAAGGCCCCGCCTCCCCCGGGTGAGTGTGCAGACGAGGCTGCCACTGCCATGCGCATTGGTCGTCTGGCTGTCCAAGATCAGTAAGGAAAGATGACTGCAGATGCGGAGGGAAGAGCTCGTCCATTTACTGGAAACTTGTGTCAGAGCAAAGATGCTGTGGGAAAACTGAAGGAAAGAAGGGAGACAAAAGAAAAAGTGAGAAAGGCATGAATGGTTCCCCTCGGGGTAGGCGCCCCAGCGATTCCTGAGGCAGTGGGAAGGGCCTGGGAGAACAGCAGGCACCCCCAGCCTCCCCAGAGTGACCCAGCACAGCCAGGGTGGCCCTGCAGCAAGGGACCTCAGGACTCCACCCGCAACCTGGCTGCCTGCTTTCTGCAGGAGTCGAAGCGTCTGTGAAAGGTACGAATATGTGGCATGTTCTGTGTATAAAGGCACTGCTGTGAAAGGGTGATGCATCTTAGGAAGAAACATCCAGAGTTGCTAGGATTAACCAAAATGGGAACTAAAAGCATTAGCTTTCAGTATCTAGAGAATCTAGCGTTTTGAAACCCTCCTCGTACGTGGTACTCATCCGTGCCTTTGCCTATTGCATCTGCTCTGAGCGCACTTGTATTGCATTCAGCGTCTCTGGAATTATTGCATCTGTTCTGAGCGCACTTGTATTGCATTCAGCGTCTCTGGAATTATTGCATCTGTTCTGAGCGCACTTGTATTGCATTCAGCGTCTCTGGAATTATTGCATCTGTTCTGAGTGCACTTGTATTGCATTCAGCGTCTCTGGAATTGTTGCATCTGTTCTGAGTGCACTTGTATTGCATTCAGCGTCTCTGGAATTGTTGCATCTGTTCTGAGTGCATTTTTATTGCATTCAGCGTCTCTGGAATTTGGATCAGTAACATGTCGAAGTTCGGTTAACACAGCGCTGCGCAGATGCAGTGCGTCTCAGGTTTGGCGACTCCTTGGATTTGATGAGCTGTGTTTTTCATAGTCACTAGTCCCCACTTGGTGGCTGCACACTAACTTGGAGGTCGAGGAGTCAGTGGCCGTGTGGGTGCTTCTGTCTCCCACCGGCTGTGTGTGCAGGGGCGGGTGAGCCTCCAGCGTGTGGGCAGGTGCCCGCCTCCCTGCTGTGTCAGGCAGCTGAGCATGGCACGGCCTCACTGGGGCCATGGGGCCTGAGGGAAGCTGGGGATGCCAGTCACACTGGCTGGTGGCCTCCTCCTGATACGAGGTTCTGATTGCCTCTGGTGAAAGGGAGCTTCTCTCCTGTCTTTATTTTGGGTTCTGAGAGATGCCGTGGGCTTGTCTCGTGCAAGGTACGTCCCAGGTGTCAGAAACTCCAGGCCAAATCCAGCCTGCAGTGTATTCACTTTCCTTTCCTTTTTTTTTTCCTTTTTTTCTTTTTTCTTTTTTCTTTTCTTTTTTTTTTTTTTTTGAGACAGGGTCTTGCTCTGTCACCCAGGCTGAAGTGCAGGCATGATCTCAGCTCACTGTAGCCTCAACCTCCCAAGGCTCAGGTGATTCTCCTATCTCTGCCTCCCAAGTAGCTGGGACCACAGGCGCGCACCACTACAGGCAGCTAATTTATTTTATTTTTTGTGGAGATGGGGTCTCACTATGTTACCCACGCTAGTCTTGGACTCCTGATCTCAAGTGATCTTCCCACCTCAGCGTTCCAAAGTGCTGCAATGACAGATGTGGGCCACTGCACCCGGCCACAGTGTAGTTTCGTGTAGACCCCAAGCTGAGCATGGCTTTTACATATCTAAACGATTGTAAACACATCGCAACAGAGACCTTACATAGACAGCAAAGCCACCTGCATTTACTAGCTAGCCCTTTGCAGAAACATTTGCAAACCCCTTTAAAGCATCGCAAGAGAAAAGACAGACACTTAAAATGCACTGAAGTGTGGAATTACTTTCATTTTTTTCCTTCTTGGTGTATAATTTTCTTTCTTTCTGTGGATTCCTATTTTTCATTAATTCTGTAAAATTCTTGGCCATTATCTTTTCAGGTAGTACCCTCTGCATTCCCTGCCACAGCCTGCAGTTCCTGCCCTCCATGTCACTGTCCTGCTGTGATTCCGCCGTCTTAGGCTACCTGGACACTTGCTTGGTTCCTTCTTCCAGCTCCCTGATTTTCAAGTTAAGCCAGTGAACCCCACTGAGTTGGTTTGTTTTTGTTTTTGTTTTGTTTTGTTTTTGAGATGGAGTCTCACTCTGTCACCCAGGCTGGGGAGTGTAGTGATGCCATCTCAGCTCACTGTACCCTCTGCCCCTCTGGGTTCAAGCGATTCTCCTGCCTCAGCCTCCCGAGTAGCTGGGATGATAGGTGCCTGCCACCACACCTGGCTAATTTTTGTATTTTTAGTAGAGACGCGGTTTCACCATGTTGACCAGGCTGATCTGGAACTCCTGACCTCAGGTGATCCGCCCACCTCGGCCTCCCAAAGTGCTGAGATGACAGGCGTGAGCCACCGTGCCTGACCCTCATTGAGTTTTTGATCTGTCCATTACAGTTGACATTTCTAGAACATTCCTGTTCATTTCACCATTTGGAAAATAGTCCTTGCTCGTTGTTTCATCTTCGTCTTTCATGTAGTCATTCCACAGGCAGCCTTCTATTTCCCTGACCTGATATTCTCAGGAATCCACATCTGCCCGCTTTTCTTCCACTCTCACTTGAGGAGGTGCATTTCTGGTGATCTCTGCTGAGGTTGCACAGGTCGATCCCACTTTCCACATACCTGCTATCGCCTGGATTTTCCTGCAGAGAGGGCTCCCATGTGCACTGCCAGCCCAGTGGACCTGCCCCAGACCACTGCGCCCCACCCGTCCTGCCCACCTCACTGGGGTGGCGTCTGCACCGCCCACTTCCGTTGTCATCTTGTTGTTCTCGTCATCGTCTTGCTCCCGCAAAACGAAGAGTGTTTCAGAGTTGTCTGGAAGCAGGGGCAAGGGCCCTTCAGAGGAGCCAGGCCAAGCCCTGCCAGACGCAGAGGCCCACGTGCTTCCACCCACCATGGTCCTGCCAGACACGGAGACTCAGTTCCGTACACCCATCACAGCCCTGCCAGACGCAGAGACTCAGTCCTTACACCCACCACAGCCCTGCCAGAGGCAGAGACTCAGTCCTTACACCCACCACAGCCCTGCCAGACGCAGAGACTCAGTCCTTACACCCACCACAGCCCTGCCAGACGCAGACTCAGTCCCTAACACCCACCACAGAGACTCAGTCCTTACACCCACCACAGCCCTGCCAGACGCAGGGACTCAGTCCTTACACCCACCACAGCCCTGCCAGACGCAGGGACTCAGTCCTTACACCCACCACAGCCCTGCCAGATGCAGAGACTCAGTCCTTACACCCATCACAGCCCTGCCAGACGCAGAGACTCAGTCCTTACACCCACCACAGCCATGCTAGACGCAGAGACTCAGTCCTTACACCCACCACAGCCCTGCCAGACGCAGACTCAGTCCCTAACACCCACCACAGCCCTGCCAGACGCGGAGACTCAGTCCCTAACACCCACCACAGCCCTGCCAGACGCAGACTCAGTCCTTACACCCACCACAGCCCTGCCAGACGCAGGGACTCAGTCCCTTACACCCACCACAGCCCTGCCAGACGCAGAGACTCAGTCCTTACACCCACCACAGCCCTGACAGACTCAGAGACTGAGTCCTTACACCCACCACAGCCATGCCAGATGCAGAGACTCAGTCCTTACACCCACCACAGCCCTGCCAGACGCAGACTCAGTCCCTAACACCCACCACAGCCCTGCCAGACGCAGAGACTCAGTCCCTAACACCCACCACAGCCCTGCCAGACGCGGAGACTCAGTCCCTAACACCCACCACAGCCCTGCCAGACGCAGACTCAGTCCCTAACACCCACCACAGCCCTGCCAGACGCAGAGACTCAGTCCTTACACCCACCACAGCCATGCCAGACGCAGAGACTCAGTCCTTACACCCACCACAGCCATGCCAGACGCAGACTCAGTCCCTAACACCCACCAGAGCCCTACCAGACGCAGACTCAGTCCCTAACACCCCCCACAGCCCTGCCAGACACAGAGACACAGTCCGTATCACCCAGAACAGCCTTGCAAGACGCCTAGACTCAGTCCCTAACACCCACAAATGCCTGGCCTGAGGATTTATTATTACCTTACACCCACCACAGCC
>CAUYLZ010037384.1:0-69213 GCA_963573645.1 Pithecia hirsuta | reverse complement strand
TTAATGTCACATCTTAAATACTCACCTTCATAAAGCATCTATTAATCTCTTCCAAATCAGCACAATCTCTTCTTCTTTGAGCCCTCCATAACTTATTATTTAAAGAGTTTATGGGTTAATATTAAATTTTGCTATGTTTTCATAGTGTTATATCCAATCAAGACTCATCTTGGGAAATATAAATTAAGACAGAGACATTTGACAGAATTTCAAGAGATTCTACTGGCCGAGTGGAATTCTTTTTTTTTTTTTTTTTTTTTTGAGACAGAGTGTTGCTCTGTTGCCAGGCTGGAGTGCAGTGATACGATCTCAACTCACTACAACCTCCACCTCCCGGGTTCAAGTGATTCTCCTGCCTCAGCCTCCTGAGTAGCTGGGACTACAGGTGCATGCCACCACGCCCAGCTAATTTTTGTATTTTTAGTAGAGACGGGATTTCACCATGTTGGCCAGGATAGTCTCGATCTCTTGACCTTGTGATCCACCCACCTCAGCCTCCCAAAGCTCTGGGATTACAGGCGTGAGTCACCGTGCCCGGCCCAGAATTCTTTATGCTAAGGAAGTCAATCCACATGCCAGGCCAAACCTGTTCAGAGAAAGGTTTTCATAATAATTTTGTAAGTGCCAAAAATATAATAGTTAATACTTAAATAGCATGAACTATATACAAGTTCTTTGCTCACCTTAATTCATCTAATTTTCATTGTGATCCTATGAAATAAGGATTGCTATTATCCTCATTTTATAGGTGACATGAGGTGCTAAACAGCTTGCTTAAAGAAGTAGTAGAGTCAAAATCTGAACCCAAGCAGTCAGCCTGGCTCCTGGTTTACAAATCCCATTCTTCTTCCCACAAAATACCATAACCTCTCACATGACAAAGCTAAGGAGAGTAGACAAAGAAGAATAGAGTCAGGAGAGTTTTTTTCTTGCCCTCTATCCTGGGATGTCTCTAAGTCTATAAATTCTTGAGCTCCTGGTATTTTCTGCTTTTTAAGATAATATTTATGCACTCAGTACTAAAGGATCTAGGACTTTGCTATACATCTTATTGCCGCATATCAACCATCGAACATCTTAAATATATATGATATAGCTGTGGAATGAGTCCCAGGCCCAGAAACATGTTTATTAAGATAATTATTCTAACCCAATTATGACAAAGGGTAAGGCAGATATATGTCCACTCAATTACTTTTTTTGGAAAAGTTCCTTTAGTAAAAAATAGGGAAAAGAGCAAATTTAAAGATTGCCTGCCCTCTGTGAGTTTATCAGTCATCTTATTTTAATATTTTTCATTTCCCTTTGATGAATACAATTATAAGTATGAAGAATATATAATTATTTGTATTTCTTCCCATTTTCCTTACTGGACTGAACAACTAAAGGGCAACACTGCATCATCATAATCCCACATTACTTTGCACAATGCCATGTCCCCTAAAGATGTATTGAATTGGGTCGATTAAAGACATTAGGTAGATATTGCATCTGTCAAGGTTTGAGCAGAAAATAGAACAAAAATTAATAATAAGAATCAAAAGGAAATAGAAAAAACGTAAAGAAAGGATTCTGTACAGAGATGTGGGTTTAGGCAGGATGATGACAGATGTTATGCGCTGAATGTTTGTGTCACCCCAAATTTCCTATTGATATCCTAACTCCCAGTATGATGGTATTAGGAGATGGGACCTTTGGAAGGTGATTAGGTCATGAAAGCAGAGCTCTTGTGAATGATATCAGTGCCCTTATAAAAGAGACACCTTATCTCCTTTTGCCACCTAAGGCTACAAGATGGCAGTCTGCAACTCAGAAGGGGCCCCTCACCCGGAACTGACCATGGCGGCACCTGTGTCTCAGACTTCCAGCCTCCAGAACTGTGAGAAAAAAATTTCTATTTATTAAGTCACCTATTTTATGGCACTTTGATATAGTAGCCTGAAAGGACTGAGACAAGGGACAAGTAGGCACAGGAAGCTGTTACCTTCTCTAGATATGAAGGGAAAAGGAGAGGGTGTGGCTACTGGAATCTGGCGAGAGCTATAGCTTTAGGAAAAAGGCTGCCTAGCAAAAGTTATGAACCTGGGTTGGGAAACACAGCCACTGTGGAACTGTTACCTACCTAGAGAGAGAGAGAGAGAGAGAGCTGGTGGAACAGACACCTGGACCTCTTTCTCTTCCTGTAGTTAGGCCTTCTGGAAGAGCTTCCCATTGGCTGAACCAACTGGAAGCCAACAGGCAGAGTAGAAACAGTTGAAGAGGAATCTGGAAGGGCACGTGGAGAACATGCAGCAAAAGGTATATAACAAGGTTCATGCATTCGTTCAACAGCAGTCAATCATTTAATATGTGACAAGCAGCAGACTCTGTTGCATGGGAGAAACAAAGATGAAAATGGCACTATTCCTGTGGCAAGTGGTTATTTACATTTCGGAAAGTATTCCTAATGGATTGCAGTAGAAGAAAAGGTTTTACTTTTTTAAGTGTTCCTAAAAGTATGTGCATATGTTTAAAATGGGCTTGTAATGGAAAGCAATCATTTGTTATTATTATTTTTTTTTGAGATAGGATCTCACTCTGTCACCCACACTGGAGTGCAGTGGTGGGATCTCAGGTCACTGTAACCTCCACCTCCTGGATTTAAGTGATTCTCCTGCCTCAAACTCCCAGGTAGCTGGGACTACAGGCCACACCACTATGCCTGGCTAATTTTTGTATTTTTTGGTAGAGACAAGGTTTCACCATGTTGACCAGGCTGGTTTTGAACTCCTGACCTCAAGTGATTCACTGGATTCTGCCTCTCAAAGTACTGGGATTACAGGTGTGAGCCACCACACCTGGCCTCGTTTGCTATTCTAGCCTCCTCACCACCAGTCTTTCTTCTTACAGGCTGAATTTGCTTAGTTCTGATGTCTCCAAATCTCTAAAAATATGCTTACACTTAAATTTTGGTTGGACACCTGTAGACACTATTAACTTCCTTTCCTGGATTTTTCTCTGGAAAACAGCTTCAGAGAAAAGGGCTTCATTTAATAACAGCTGCAGATCCCAGCCCCACCCATATGGACATAGTTCTCTACCCAGTCACCCCAGTGATGTCAACAACTGAGATGCTCTACCCAGGCTTTCAGAGCCTCCAATCAGCTCTCAATATCTCATACTTTTGTTAAAATTTAATTTTTAATTTTTTTTTCATTTTTTCTTTAAGACGGGGTTTCACCATGTTGGTCAGGCTGGTCTTGAACTTCCGACCTCAGGTGATTCACCCGCCTTGGCCTCCAAAGTGCTTAGATTACAGGCGTGAGCCACCACACCCGGCCTAATTTTAATTTTTTCATAGCAATAGATGAATAGTTTCAAAAATCAGTTAGTATTACAACGCTTATAATGAAAAAAAGCAGTCCTTGTTCCCCATACTATTCCATTTTCATTTTCCTTTAGACAAAGGTACTATTTTCAAGTCTTTTACCTATTTCTTCTAATTTGTCTATATTTTAAAATATATATTGCTAACATTTAGATACATACCCATCAAAAATATTCATAGCAGCTATATAGATAGCATTATGTTTACAAAATGCTTTTATTTTTGTTTACAAAATTTTTACAAGAATTTTGTTTACAAAGAAAAATTTTTTCTTTTTCTTTTTTCTTCACCTTTACTTTAGCTTTTTCATTCTAATATCTTGATACCTCCAGCTGAGATTTCCAAATGAATATTCAATACCTTAAGGATTAACCAATCACAGCAGAGTAAAAGGAATGTATCATAATGCCCACAAGAATTTAATAATTGTATTCTTGAGATATACATAAACTATATTAATAAATTGATGTTAAGTTTGTTTTAGGATATTTTAAGAAACTTTTTATTTAAAGAGAGACTTGTATATGAACATTTTGTCAGAAGTTATTTTGCTTTCAGATTCCTATTTATTAGTTTATATGCTTTTCCGTTCTTCTCCAGTATTATCCAGACTTAAGTGCCGTAGTGCAATCCCAGCTCACCGTGGCCTTGACCTCCCAGGCTCAAGCCATCCTCCCTTTTCAGCTTCCTGAGTAGCTGGAACCACAAGTTCATGCCACCACATGTTCACGCCACCACACCAGGCTAATTATTTTTGTAGAAATGAGGTCTCACTATGTTGCCCAGACTGGTCTCAAACTTCTGGGCTCAAGTGATTCTCCCACCTCAGCCTCCCAAAGTGCTAGGATTATAGGTGTGAGCTACTGCACCTGGCCATATTCACTCTTTAAAAAAAAACCCAATATTCAATTTGTGACCTACTGTGACATGAAGATTATTCTTTATTTTCTGCCTTTGCATTTTGTAAGTTTTTCTTCTTTTTAAGTGAACTAAAAAATGTTATGGAAAACATTTAGGATCCAAATGAGATAAAGAGATTGTCTTTATTTTTAAATCTATACTGCTAACATTTAGATACACACCCATCAAAAATATTTATCTCATATCCAAATGCGATAAAGACAGGAGACTGTCTTTATCTCATTTGGATCCTAAATGTATTCTATAACACTTCATTTATTTTTTTCAGAAATATCTATATACTCTAGGTCTGTGTGTTCAACAAATTTGTAAGAAGAATATTATGTTCCAAAGTTGTTTTTAAAAAACCAATTCAGTTCCATTTCTGAATACCATATTTCCCTGTCATTACAAAAATCCTTTTGAAAGCATTTTTTTTTACTAAATAATTTGGTACGGTATCTATTTTGAGCATATGAGCAAGCACAATTATTTCTAAATCAGAGCAAAGTTACAGCTGAAAATTCTTTTAGATTCTGTAAGCCTTTATTAGAGTGCATATGGATGTCCTCATCACAGAAGGAGGTGCTAAGACAAGGCACTTCAATTCAAGAAGCTTATGGAGCGACACATACATAGTATAGGTAAATATAAGACAGATAGTGTGGGAAGCCAAAATGTATGATACAGGCAAGCAGTGCTTATAGGGTTTAAACAAAAGAAAAAAATGGAGATATCAGTGTGGGCTGAGGTCATTGAGGGCAGGTTCCATTGGAGAACCTTGAGCAGGTTCTCCCTAATGACAGGACACTGAGAACAAGAGACAGTACTGTGGCAAAAGTGAATGGGGCAGGGTAGGGGAGTTGGGGAGAGCTGGTGTCCTGGGAGATCAGGAAGACACAGACTTGCATACATTGAGTTGGAGCAAAGAGAGCTAGAATCGAATCAATTAGACAGGGATATTGTGAAGTATGGCATTGGGGTAGTTTTGATTATAAGGTAATTTTGATTACTGGAGATGCACGCTCCTGGGGACACACATGCACGCTCCTGGGGACACAAAATGCTGTATGTGCTATGCACCAATGAAGTTTAGCTGGAACAAAGAATTCTGTGTTGTGTGGAAATACAAAGTGGTGTGAAATAGAAACAACTGATTGTCTCAAAGACAGCACAGGGCAGGCAAGATCCATTAAAAAACACTTGTACTCTTTCTGTGAATTTTCACAGGGTCAGCTCAGGTTGTTTCAGGGTTATTTGTATCATTCATCCCCCCTTACCTCACCTGCCTCCCAACCCCATTTTCCCCTTTTCTCTGTTGCATTCTGGTTATGCCTAGAAGGTTTAAAAAAGACTAGAACTGCATTTGGAAAGCCACTCACACCAGATTTGTGGCTAGTCATGCACAATTCATTCGATTTTATATTTATACCAAAATGGTGAAGTTGCAGATGCTGATATGAAAGCAATATAAATATATTTTAAAGTGCTTTCAACTAGTACAAAATTTGAGTTGCTAAGACCATATCGAGTAAAAATAAACATCTTGGGAGTGAGGATTCTCTGTATTTTCTTCCCTGTAGGCTGAAACAGATCAATTCACCAAAAGCAGTTTATCAAAAGATCTGGGCTGGGCATGGTGGCTCACGCCTGTAATCCCAGCACTTTGGGAGGCAGAGACAGGCGGATCACAAGGTCAAGAGATCAAGACTATCCTGGCCAACATGGTGAAACCCCATCTCTACTAAAAATACAGAAAATTAGTTGGGTGTGGTGGCACACACCTGTAGTCCCAGCTACTTGGGAGGCTGAGGCAGGAGAATTGCTTGAACCGAGGAGGCAGAGTTTGCAGTGAGCCGAGATTGTGCCACTGCACTCCAGCCTGGCGCCTGGCAACAGAGGAAGACTCTGTCTCAAAAAAAAAAAAAAAAAAAAAAAAAAAATAGATCTGTTTGCTGGAAACCCAATTTGCTGAGCACCAGTTTACCAAATAGTGATTTATGGACTAGCAATTAGCTGATAAGTAATTTATTAAAAGACCTATTTGCTGAATTATCAATTGACTAAAAACTTTTTCTATTAATTATTACAGCAGAATGGCATGTTAATTCATTCTATCAACAAAAGTGCAAAGGAAATGTGGTTATTTTGTTTTTCAACAATTAAACGAATTTTTCTTGTGTGCATCCCGCTCCCTGACTCCTACTCTTTTGGGTAATGTGGGCCAGGAGAACTGCAAGTGAGGATTTATCATTCCGTGCTGATTTCAATGGTTTCCTTTTAGTCTCTGACTTTCCAGTAAGTGTTTAGTTGTTCACAGTTCTTCACTCAGTGCCTCATCCCAGGCAAAGATGACTTCTGGGGTCCTGATCTCACCGTGTTCTTGAGGCAATGGCGGGGAAGGAGAATTGTGGTCTGTGAGCGGATCTTTGTGCTCCCTGGCTTCTGCCTAAATCATGTCCCCCATCCTTCTTGTCACTGCTCCCCCTGCTGGCTCCCTTGCTGAAGTTTACTGACGAAGCAGGAGACCTTGTGGTCTCCTTTCTCTTTGTCTTGTCTTCTCTGAGGTGTTGTCCATTGATTCAGACCTACCTCAGCAGTCGGGGATGCGCCATATTCCTCCGACATCTGTCTGTGAACTCCCATTTGGTTCTCACTCTGGGTAGTCCTGTGGACATGGCTCGGACTGCAGGATGAGCCCGAGAAACTTAACCAGTCAGCAACGGCAACCCCTTTGTGTCCCACCACATGCCACACGGAGCGACAGCAACTTGTCATATCCCAGGAGCCCAGGAAGACTCAGCAATCCCCCAATGCCATGTGACCTTATAACCCTTCCAGATTTACTCTGAAGTGGCCGGAGCTGCTGAAAAGGCCATTCATATGGTTGTGTCCCCTGCAATTGTGCGATGCAGGGTCCTGAGGTAGCTCTGTAAAGTCTGCAGCTTTCTCTTCAGCCCATCTAGCTTGCTCTTCTTTGATAGCCTAGAAGTCAGAAGCCAGACAACAAATAATTGAAGTCTTGCTTTCTCTATTTCTGTCCTCTTCTCTTCTCCATACTCTCCTACTGTCTGAAAGAGGCCAAATTGCCACTTCCCCCTGGCTTGTTAGAACTTCGCCTCCATTCTGTCCTTTCCTGAAGGGGTTTTCTCACTGCTCACTCCTGTCCATCCTTCTCTGGGGGCTGTAATGACAGAATGGCTCTCAGCCTGAGAACTTAATTTACTGGAGAGAAGAAAGAAAAAGAAAGAAAGAAAGGAAGGAAGAAAGAAAAGGAAGGAAGGGAGGGAGGGAGGGAAGGAACCGTATCAGCTTGATATTTTCAAAACTTCATTTTCATGACCTTTTCTCCCTAATCCTGTCCCTCCACATTGTTGGATCTGTGGGGCTGACTGCATGTGGAGGGAGCAGACGTTACAGCAAGACTTGAGGTTTCACAGAGGGGAGTGCCCCAGTGGGGCCATGTCAGGAGAGAGAAACATGAGGATGTCACACAAATTCATCAGCCATTGACTCCAGTTGCTGATGTGGCGCTGTGACTTGAGGCAAGGAACGCGTTGGTGAGCGAGCTGCAGGCGTGTCACATCTGACACCCATCTCCTCACAGGGTTTATATGGAGATGCCATCTTGGTGAGGAGGCTGGGGAGGAATAGCTGAGGGGCAGCATTTCCCTGAAAGGGCCATTTATACTGAAAAGAAATGGTTGAAACTGAAGAGATTAAGATACATCAGGATGGGTGATTAGACAAATAAAAAGGCTACATTTGCTTTTCACATTTGAAAGTAGTTTGAGAGAACTTGTACAACTACTTTAAAAGTTTATAGCCCATTCACTTTTCGTAGATGCTACCCCGTGTTCAGTGTACTTTTTGGAATAACAATTTCTTGGATAGTTTTAATTTCTGGTATTGTACAGGTCACAAATATCAAGGATTCTTTTTTTTTTTTTAATGAGGGGGTTGGCGTGTTTATCCCAAAGTATTTTATGTTCTGTCTATTGGCTTTCCTAATGCACTTAATTAATGACTTTGCTTTCCAGAGTGGGACAGAAGGCAGCAGAATCACCATGATGTCCAGAGAATTGTGTCTGGAGTGGGTTTCCCACAATTGTGTGCATACCATCTGCTTTGTGTGTGAGCACATTCACACATACGCTCTCCTGTCTACTTCAACTCTGAGATCCCACTTTATTTTTATATTCCTATGGGCATGTTAATGTTCACATATCCAAGACAGTTTAAAGGGCAAGGCAAGGGAAGACTGACCATTTGTGTATCATCCATTCAACACTGATGAAGTGCTTACGTATCTGAAATGTGAAGGAGTTTGGTTTTGCTTTATGTCATGTTAAGGTAGAAGCAAGTAGAGAAAGGTCCTTTTCTTTCATGCACAGTAGCTTTCACTTCCTGTACTTTGCTGTCCCCTCTCAAAAAGCTGTCTCTGAATATTAAAACTTCAAGGAAGTTTGAACCACGCTGAGACTAGATGAGAAAATGACGCCAAAATGGCTGAGCTGTTGAGTCTGGCATCAACTAGAGTGCGTCCAAGGATTATATCTTATCTAGGAAACAGCAGAAAAGACATTTTTTCCTGAACAAAACACAAAGCTGAATTAGAATTTAACAGAAATTTATTGGCTAGTATTAAGTGTAAGGCAGTGTGCTGGGCACTACTTTGGAGGAGTTTTCATAGCGCTGTTGGACAATCAACAGGTAACCAATGGACAGGTGACTGAAGAAGCTCATCACCAACTGTCCTGGCTTGCTTTGGATAGAGGGGATTCCCAGGACATGCGACTTTCAGAGCTAGAACTGGCAAAGTCCTTGCCAAACCGGAGTAAGTTGGTCACCCTACTTATCAGGCAACCTCAGCTCCAGATTCTATGATTTTAACCCCAAATCTTTACTGGATCACAATAACCTGTGATATTTAAAGTGTTATTAGACCTGTAGGTACTTGCTTTTTGCTAAGTAGATATGTGCAGGAAAGAATTCTGGTCTTTGGAAAACTGGTTATGCTGCTTTACTAGAGCACACTAACTCATACTGTTTTATATATGTCAGTCATAATTAATCTTTGAACTTTATTACAGAAAATGAAAATAATCATCACCCTGGTTTGTTGTGAGGATTCAGTGAAATAATGGGAGAGATGGTGTTTTGCATACTTCAAAGTACAATGCAGATATGAGATGTTACTATTTCAGACATGCTCCTGTAGCAATAATAGAATAGTAGAAAACAAAAATTCATTTTTCCAGTCTCGTATGATAAAGTTTTCCCCTCAACATGTTTTATAATTTAGCAGAATTAAAAATATTTGAAGATACGGTAAACCACAAAGTATTATTATACTGCCATCTTTAGGGCATATTGTGAACTACAGTTGTATAGTTCAAAACTGTTTTTCAAAAGCAGCGCTGTTATGTTTTAAATGTTATCAGCAACAGTAATTAAGACCACTGGCATAGAGTCTGAAGGCCTCATTAAAAAGCTACTAGTCAATCAGTCATAAGGAATTATGTCAAAAATGACTGGCTCCAGTCACAGAGCTATGCTTTTGAATGAGGCGGCTCTTCTGGAGTGATTAACTGTTAAAGCTAGAAGGGACATTAGAAGTCAGTTTTTGTAGATGACTTCCTGTCTGCTTCCTGTGCTCACTTGGGGATTTAGCCACAGAAAGAGTAACAGATTTAGGCCTGAGAGATGCCCAGGAAGAGGGACTAGGCAATCTCTGGCACAAAAGAGAGACAGCAGACATCCCGGCTCAATATATATGTATCATCTATGTATTTATGTGTGAATGAATGAATGAACAAATGAAACTCTTGTGTCAGGGCCTTTTTTTTTTTTTTTTTTGACTCCAGGCTCTCTCTGAGTTCAAGTTAGAAATCAGAGAATCATCCTTAGAGCCTCCCATCCTGGGAATATGAGTGCTGGTCAGTGTCCTTCTACCTGATGAGATAGGAAGTTAGCTTTCAGAAGACTGGAATTGGAGGAAACTCCTTTTACAACTTTCTCTGGCTTCCTTGAGCTCCATAAGCTATGTATCTTAAGGAATCTAAGCAGTTATTTTTACTAAAGGATTCAATACTGATTTGGGAGTATGTTTGTTGGGAGGAGGAGAGGACAGGAGGGAAGGTTGTGCTTTTGTTTAGCTAACTCAAGCCCTTGTGTCACACATTAGAACTTTATAAAGAGCTTTATGTTATTCTTTGCTTGGCCAAACTTTAGTTAGGCTTCTGAGCCTCTTCCTAGGCGCATCTGTGTACTTCTTTGTAAAAATCCAGGTGTAGCAAAGAACTTGCTAAGTCGGTTTAGCAAGAACCCTTCAGCCTTACTTTTGATCCTCCTTGATCGTTCTCCACTATCTTGCAGGTAGTTTCTGATCAGCCTGGCTGGGCTTCAGCAAGAATCCTGTTAGATTGGTTTAGCCAGAATCCCGCTTACTCCTGATGCTTCCTCTTAGTAATTTTCCATCCTCTGACCCCAACCTTGCTCCCTGGGTATAAATTCCCACTTGCTCATGCTGTTTTCAGAGTTGAGCCCAATCTCTCTCCCACATTGCAGGATCCCATTGCAGTGATCCCTGTACCTACCATGATGGTCCTGAATAAAATCCGTACCATCCTTTGACAAGTATCATTGAATATATATATTTTTTGACAAACTTCAGAGGATGTGGCTGCCTTCTTCCCAACTCTCATGTTCTACTCAATCTGCACAGAGCCCTTTTTCATTGCCACCCTTCTTTAAGACATGCCAGCTAGCCTTTCGGGATAAAGGTTCTCAGATCCATTTACTTCTCATCTGGAGTCGTTGCACTGTGACTTGATGTGCCAGGTCTAGAGTAGACAAGTGGCTCCTGAATGTCTTCTTCAGAAATACTATTTCTCTGTGCTTCAAATCAGTGACCGGTAAAATAAAATGATAAAAAAAGAAATATTATTTCCCTGCACTTCAAGTCAGTGACTGGAAAAATAAAATTACAAAAAAAGGACTATTATTTCTCACATCCACTACAATTTTGTCAGCCAAAAAGGCTAATAACATCAATTATCGGTGAAGACATGGAGCACCTGGGATGCTCTGACATTGCTGTTGGAGTGTAAAATAGACAACTGTGGAAAATTATTTCCAAAGAAACTAAATATACACCTACCTGTTCTATAACATGGAAATTTTAAATGTACATTCTACTTCTAGATATATAGCTAGAAGAAATGAGTACATATGTCCACAAAAAGAACATTCATGACAACCTTATTCATAAAAGCAAAGACCTGGAAACAATACAAACACCCATCAACTGGACAATGGATAAACAACTGTGGTCTATTTATATAATGCAGTTCTCCTCAATAGTACCAAAGGGACAAACTACTGATGCATGAAACAACATAGATTACTCTTAAAAATGTTAAACAGAAGAAGTCAGACACGAAAGAGTTCATATTGCATAGTGCCATTGACACAAAGTTAAAGAACAAGCAAAATTAATCTATGGGCACAGAAATTACAATATTGTTTACCTTTTGTAGGGGAATACTGACTTTATAGGGTCACGAGAATAACTTTGTAGAGTGAGATCAAAGTTTTTATATCTTGGCCAGGTGTAGTGGCTCATGCCTGTAATCTCAGCACTTTGGGAGGCTGAGGCGGGTGGATCACTTGAGGCCAGGAGTTAGAGAGTATCTTGGCCAACATGGCAAAACCTTATCTCTACTGAAAATACAAAAATTAGCCAGGCCTGGTGGTGCATGCCTGTAATCCCAGCTACTCAGGAGGCTGAGGCATGAGAATTGCTTGAACCTGGGAGACAGAGGTTATAGTGAGCTGAGATCATGCCACTGTACTCCAGCCTGGGTGACAGTGAGACTCTCTCCAAAAAAAAAAAAAAGTTTTTGTGTCTTGATTTAGTGGTGATCACATATGGGTGTATAGAAATTGCACAATTATTAAGCAATAAGATTTGTACTTTTTATACTTCATGTAAATTATGGCTTAATAAGGTACTGTTAAAATCTCCTTTCCTTTCCCTCAACTCTTCTACCAATTAGAATTCCATTTAGGTTTACTAGCTCCCCTTTTAGATGATACTGGTAGGGTTAGGTCAGCCTGGAGTAGTTTGAGGAAGTAGGCAGAAGGTAGGAAATTTCCAAAGGCATCCGCCTCCACTTTGTAACTTCAGTCAGGAGTCAAGCGGTGGCAACTGCTTCAAATGTCACAAAAGAACTTCTCCACCTACTCCTTCTGTACCCGGATGGATGTGGCTAGAGAAGAAACACAGCTGTGCTAATTTGGTCTCGTATTACATTTTCCCCTACAAGTCTCAAGTGGGCCCTCTGCAAATCCTTGCAATTCTATTACATTTCATGAGTAAATTTACTTTCTTACTTCCAAATATTATTTCATACCTTAACTCTCTTTCTTCAAATCAACAGCACCCTCTCAGCTTTGGCTTTGTTTTTTTATTTCATTGAGAAAATAGAAGCAATCAGAGGAGAACTGCCTCATCCTCCCACCACCAAGTCGATCAGACTACCTGCATTTGTACTCACACAACCTGACTTGACTCCTGTTTCAATGCAACAGTGATTTCAACACGAGCTATATGTAGAATTTTTTAAACGCTAATGCCAAAATCCCACTTCCAGAGACTCTGAATTAATTAATCTTCTGTGGGACATTTTTTCTTTTAGAAATAATCTCAAGGGATTCTAATATGCAGTGGCATTTAGAAACAGGAATTTAAAATTCCTATTTGAGCTCCTACCTGAGGGCTAGTCCTCTACTTATAGAGTGGATCCTACTCCCTCTCACCTTCTCAAAACCTTGTTCCTTCAACGATCTCCTCTTTCCTACTTGATCAATTTTTCTCTCCCTGCTACATAAGTTCCATCAGCATACAAATATACTATACTCTATCGTCTTCATAACCTTTCTTTCTTGACTCCACCTTTTCCTCCAGCTGCTCCCCTTACACTGAAACTCCTTCCGGTAGTTGTCTATACTGGCTGTTTCCATCCCATAAGTTCCAATTTTCCCATTAACTTACATTTGTCTCTGTCATTCAACATTAAAATTTTCAACAACCTACATGTTGGCAAACTCAATGACTTCATTTTAAGCTTTAACTTATTTCACTTTTCAGCAACATGTAGCACAATTAATTTTTCTTGAACACCCTTTCACTAGGCTAGAGCATCGCTATCATCTTCTTTCTTTCTTATGAGTGCTTCTTCTCAGACTTCTTTGCTAGCCCCCTCCTCTTTTCCCCGAGTTTTAAACCCCAGGTGATCCTCTGGTTCTGGGCCTGCCCCTAATCTTCTCCAGCCACATAGTTTCTCAGGGGATTCTCATCCATTTCCATATGTGGGTAGCTCACACATATGTTTCTTGAACTCTCATCTCTTTTCTAAGAGCCAGGCTCATATTTCCTTGCCTCTCTAACGTCTCAATTTGGGTTTCACATAGGCACACAAGTTCTCATTTCTCCACAACCATGTCATCCTGCAACTTTCAACCTACAAATTTTCTACATCTAAGTAAATGGCATCTGAGTCACTGAGACCAAACTTTTTTAGTAGCATCCTTTGTTCCTTTTTTCCATCACTCTATATCCAACTCATAAACACATTTAGATTACTTTCTATTACCACGTCTCCTCATCTCCCATTGTTACCAATGTCATCTCTGCCATCGTCCTCTCTTATCTCGGCTA
The DNA here is from genome assembly GCA_963573645.1 of Pithecia hirsuta. Lineage (NCBI taxonomy): Eukaryota > Metazoa > Chordata > Mammalia > Primates > Pitheciidae > Pithecia > Pithecia hirsuta. The sequence continues at coordinate 55,222 of CAUYLZ010037384.1, read as the reverse complement.
TTTTAACCCTGTCTTAACTCTGCTTCCACTCTTGCTCCACAGTCTGCTCCCATATAGCAGCCAATAAATCTTTAAAATATAAATCAGATCATGCTATGCCTAAGCTCCCTCATGGCTTCCCCTAAGGGCTTCCCATAACACTTGGAATAAAATCCATATTCCTCAACATGACCTACAAAGTCTCAGATTTGCTCCATTCCTACTAGTCTCCTTTTCATTCACTCTGCTTAAGCCCCACGGATTTTGTGCTTGGCCATAAGGCCAAGCTCGTTTCTGCCTCAGTCATTACCCTTGTTTGTTCCTCTCCCTGAAAAGTTCTTTCTGAACATCTTTCTATGTCTGGCTCTTTCACATTGTTCTGGATTCTGCCTCCATGCTGTCTCCTCAAGAAAGCCTTCTCTAATCACCCACTTCAGAGTAGAGAGAAGAATAATTATTTGTATTGTTTACTGCTCTCTTCCCTAAGACTTGACACAAAGTCAGCTTTCAGTGAATAGCTGTTCAATGAATGAATGTTTTGTGCTGCCTTTTGCATGAGAGCCTTGGAAGCCACCCTAGGATATAAGATACAAGGTGACTGTGTATCTGTAGGAAACAGATGAGTAGTATGAAGAGAGCTTATTTAAAAAAATGTAAAAAGTGGCCAGGTGTGGTGGTTCACACCTATAATCCCAGCAATTTGGGAGGCCGAGGCAGGCAGATCACGAGGTCAAGAGATCAAGACCATCCTGGCCAACATAGTGAAACCCTGTCTCTAGTAAAAACACAAAAATTAGCTGGACGTGGTGGCGTGTGACTGTAATCCCAGCTTGAACCTGGGAGGCGGAGGTTGCCGTGAGCCGAGATCACACAACTACTTTCCAGCCTGGTGACAGAGTAAGACTCTGTCTCAAAAAAAAAAAAAAAAAGTCAAAAGTATGGAAAGGATACAGGGAAACCACAAGAGATAGTGTGGCACTTCAGGGATATTATCAGTGGGATGCTTTTACTACGCTTAGGGAACAGAACCTAGAGAGAGGTTTGCATGGGGAGGACCACCTGCCAATCGTTGAGACTTTCAGTCACTGCATGTAGTCAGCCCTCTGTGACCCTGTAGGGAGACAGTGTGACACATGTCCTGATTTCATTGTCTTTCTTCTCCCTCCACCCTCCTGTCAGGCTTCCGTTTGACAGACACATTTGGAAGCCAAAGGGCAAGGGAGCCCACTGATGGAATTCATATGATTCATCCTCTGGGGGCACAGAGCACATTAAAGATGGATCTGGTGGAGCCGAAGAATGTCTAACACTCATGCCCGGGGTTGGAAAGTAGCTTCTTTCCCCTCAATAGGCAGGTTGGCTAATTATTTAAATGGTTGCTTATTGTTAAGAACACATTATTCTTTTTAGGATTTGTCTGCCCCTTGCATGGTGAGCTGCTTGAAAGTAGGCATCTCTCAGTCATGGATCATATGCACAGAGTACAGTTGACCCTTGGTATTTGAGGATTCCACATCCATGAAGTCAACCAACTGTGGCTTGAAAATATTCAGAAGGAAACAATAAAAAATACAAATACAATAATAAAAATAACATAGATAAAAACAATATGGTGTAACAACTACTTACACAACATTTACATTGTGGTAGGTATTATAAGTTATTTAGGGATTATTTAAAATATATGGGAAGATTGCATAGGTTATTTGCAAATACTATACTACAGCATTTTATCTAAGGGACTTGAGCATCTGCAGGCTTGGTATCTGTGGGGGTGGTGGGGGTTGGTGGTGGTGCAGGGAAACAATCCCTGGTAGATGCCAAGGGAAGAATATGTAGTGAAATTATCAAAATATTCTTTAGAATGGTAATACTTTCTCCAATAGTTTGATGAAGTTCTCTTATTAGTGGTTCTTTAAGTTTGTATAGAATTTTACTACTTATGAAACTTTCATAATAGTTTGGGAGATCAGCAGGACAAATATTATTGTCTCTGCACGTCTGATAAAGACATTATGGACAGGGATCAGTGACTCAGTGCTGCATGATAGTTACTCGGTAGCTGGAGATGAAACCCAGAACTTTGACTGAGAGTCTAATGCTCTGTACTATAGCATGCTGCTTTCTTTAGAGGGCCATTTCTGAGGGCTAGTCCCACCCCCTCATCCTGCTAGGTATATATAATTATTTCATTGTGGTTTTAGTTTGCATTTCCTTAATATGCTCATTAGCCATCTGTGGATTCTCTTTGCTGAAATAGTTCTTTAATCTTCTGCCTATAATTTTAATCGGATTGTTGTTTTCTTTTCATTGAGATTCAAGAGTTCTTTATATTTCTGGATGTCAGTGTTTCATCAGGTATGTATTTACAACATCTTTCAGTCTGTGGCTAGCTTTTAATGTTTTACGCTAACACCTTTAAAAAAGCAGAAGTGTTTAATCCATTGTATCTTTTTTTTTTTTTTTCTCACTGTGTTGCCAAGGATAGAGTACAATCACCTGATCTCAGCTCACTGCAACCCTCACTTCCTGGGCTCAAGCAATTCTCCTGCCTCAGTTTCCTGAGTAGCTAGGATTACAGGTGCTGTAATCCTATTACAAAAATCCAAAAAAATGCCTGGCTAATTTTTTGTATTTTTAGTAGAGATGTGGCTTCGTCATGTTGGCCAGGCTGGTCTCCAACTCCTGATCCCAAGTGATCCACCCACCTCAGCCTACCAAAAAGCTGGGATTACAGGCATGAGCCACTGTGCCCAGCTTAATCCATTGTATCAATGTTTCTTTCTTGATTTGTGTTTTTTTGTTTGATATCCAAGAAATCTTTGTCTAACTCATCACAAATATTTTTCTATATTTTTTCTTAGAAGTTTTTATAGCTTTATATTTTTACATTTGTGTTTTAAGCTTTAATTTTTTGGTATGATACAAGGTATAGGTCAAGATTCATTTTTTGCATATGGATGACCAATTTTTCCAGCACTAGTTGTTGAAAAAACCAAATTTCCCATTAAATTGCCTTGGCACCTTGGTGGCAAATCAGTTGATGCCATGTCTATGACTGCATTCTTATTCTGTCCTTTCGATCCATGTGTCTATCTGTTTGCCAGTGTTACCCTGTTTTTATTATTATAGTAGCTGCATATTCTTGAATCAGGTAATGCGGTTCTCCAATTTTGTTCTTCTTTTTCAAAATAGTTTTGGCTATTCCAGTTCCTTTTCTTTTCCATGTGAGTTTGGAATTAGGTTTGTCAATTCCTACAAAACATCATGCTAGGATTTTGGTTGCTTTGGGTAATATGGACATTTTAACAATATTGATCCTTCTGATCCATGAACATGGAATATTTTTCCATTTTCTTCGTGTGTGTGTCCTCTTCAATTTCTTACATTAACGTTTTATATTTTTCATTGTAGAGCTCTTTCACTTCTTTGGCTAAATTTATTCTGAGGTATTTTATTTTATTTGTAGCTGTCGTAAATGGGATTACATTCTTGATTTTTTTTTTCAGATTGTTTGTTGTTGGTACATAGAAATGCTACTGATTTTTGTATGTTAATATTGTATCCTACAACGTTACTGAATTTATCAATTCTAAAAGTTTTTTGGTGGAGTCTTTAGGTTTTTCCAAAATACAAGATTATATCATCTGCAAGCAAGGAGAATTTGACTTTTTCTGTTTTAATTGGTTGCCCTTTATTTCTTTATCTTGTCTGACTGTTCTAGCTGGTACTTACAGTACTACATGGATGACAGTTATGAAAGTGGGCATCCTTGCTGTGTTCCAGATCTTAAAGGAAGGACTTTCAGTTTTTTCTCATTCAGTAAGATACTGCCTGTGGATCTATTATATTGTGTTGCAGACCCTATGGGTCTGCTTTTATTGTGTTGAAGTATGTTCCTTCTATACTCAGTTTTTTTGTTTTGGTTTTTTATCGTTACACACTGTAGAATTGCATTGAATGTTTTCTCAGCATCAATTGAAATGATCATATGGTCGATCATTTCAATTCTGTTGATATGATATAATCACATTGATTGATTTGCATATGTTGAACCACCCTTGCACCCCTGGGATAAATCCCATTTGATCATTATGAATAATCTCTAGATTTTCTTTTATTTCTTTGATCAGTTTTTATAGTTTTCAGAATATAGATCTTAATGCGTATTTTGTTGAATTTTATCTAAGTATTTCAATTTTTGGTGTTATTTCAAATGATACTTAAAAAAAAGTCAGTTTCTAATTGTTCATGTCTAGTATGTAGAAATATACTTGATTTAAAAAAATATTGACCTTGTTGGGGGGCGGGGGGCGGCACCAAGACGGCTGAGAGAAGCCAGCACCGGAATGCAGCTCCCAGTGAATGAGATGCAGAGGGCTAGAGGACTTTACAATTCCAAACAAGGTGCCAGGTTCATTTTTATGGGACTGATAGGGCACTGAAATTAGGCTCAGGGAAGGAGCCGTAGGGTGAGAGCTGCCAAGGGGGGCAAATCAAGATGTGGGGGGCACATTCCCATCTGAAACGTGCAGCCGGCTTGGAGTGTCACGGGACTTAACTCCCTCGGTGCTCTGTTTTGGATCCTGTGCTTACCTCATCCCTCCTGCAACCCATGGTCCATGAGAGCCCTGCCAGATGGTGGGGCACCTTGGGTAGTCGATGCAAATCTGAGCAGTGGCTACCACTGGATGCAGCAAGTTGTCTCAGGGATCTGGGTGGGAGTTTGTAGTAACACTAGTGGGACAGACCATCCCACAGAGGGAGGCAGAGTTGAAATACAGAGAACACCACAAAGATATTCCTCAAGAAGAGCAACCCCAGGGCACACAGTTGTCAGATTCACCAGGGTTGAAATACAGGAAAAAATCCTAAGGGCAGCCAGAGAGAAAGGTCAAGTCACCAACAAAGGAAAGACCATCAGACTCACAGTGGATCTCTCGGTAGAAACCCTACAAGCTAGAAGGAAGTGGGGGCCAATATTCAACATCCTTAAAGAAAATAACTTTCAAACTAGAATTTCATATCCAGCCAAACTAAGCTTCATAAATGAAGGAGAAATAAAATCCTTAATGAGCAAGCAATTTTTCAAAGATTTCATGACCACCAGGCCTGCTTTACAAGAGCTATTGAAAGAAGCACTAAACATAGAAGGGTACAATCAGTACCAGCCACTCCAAAAATGTACCAAATGGTAAAAAGCATCAATAAAATGAAGAAACTGCATCAACTAATGGGCAAAACAACCAGCTAGCATCAAAATGGAAGGATGAAACTCACACATAACAATATTAACCTCAAATGTAAATGGGCTAAATGCCCCAATCAAAAGACACAGACCGGCAAATTGGATAAAAAGTCAAGACCCATAGGTGTACTGTATTTAGGAAATCCATCTCACGTGCAAGGACACACACAGGCTAAAAATAAAGGGATGGAGGAAGATTTATCAAGCAAATGGAGAGCAAAAAAAAGCAGGAGTTGCAATCCTAGTCTCTAATAGGATGGACTGTAAACCAACAAAGATCAAAAGACACAAAGAAGGGCATTTACATAATGGTAAAAGGATCAATGCAACAAGAAGAGATAATGATCCTAAATATGTATGTGCCCAGTACAGGAGCACCCAGGTACATAAAGCAAGTTCTTAACGACCTACAAAGAGACTTAGACTCCCACACAATAACAGTGGAAGACTACCACTCCACTGTCAATATTAGATCAATGAGACAGAGAATTAACAAGGATATCCAAGACTTGAACGCAGATCTGGACCAGGTGGACCTAACAGACATCTACAGAAATCTCCACCCCAAATCCACAGAATATACATTCTTCTCAGCACCGCATGGCACCTACTCTAAAACTGACCACATAATTGGAAGTAAATCACTCCTCAACAAATGCAAAAGAACAGAAATCATAACAGTCTCTCAGACCACAAGGCAATCAAATTAGAACTCAGAATTAAGAAACTAACTAGAACTGCACAACTTCATGGAAACTGAATGTCGACTGGATAAACAATGAAATGAAGGCAGAAATAAAGATGTTCTTTGACACCAACGAGAACGAAGACACAACGTAGTGATGTACCAGAATCTCTGGGACACATTTAAAGCAGCGTCTAGAGGGAAACTTATAGCAATATATGCCACCAGAGAAGAGAGGAAAGATCTAAAATTGACACCCTATAGTCAAAATTGGAAAAGCTAGAGGAGCAAGATCAAAAAAACTCAAAACCTAGCAGAAGACAAGAAATAACAAAGATCAGAGCAGAACTGAAGGAGATAGAGACACAAAAAAATCCTTCAAAAAAATCAATAAATCCAGGAGCTGGCTTTTTGAAAAGATCAACAAAATAGACCGCTAGCCAGATTAATAAAAAAGAAAAGGGAGAAGAATCAAATAGATGCAATAAAAAAACGATAAAGGGGATATCACCACTGACTCCACAGAAATACAAATTACAATCAGAGATTACTACAAACAACTCTTTGCACATAAACCAGTAAACCTGGAAGAAATGGATAAATTCCTGGACACTTGCACCCTCCCAAGCCTAAACCAGGAAGAAGTTGAAACCTTGAACAGACCAATAACAAGGGCTGAAGTTGACGCAGCAATTAATAGTCTACCAACCAAAAAAAGTCCAGGTCCAGACAGGTTCACAGCTGAATTCTACTAGACGTACAAAGAGGAGCTGGTACCATTCCTTCTGAAGTTATTCCAAACAATCCAAAAAGAGGGAATCCTTCCCAAATCATTTTATGAGACCAACGCCATCCTGATACCAAAACTTGGCAGAGATGCAACAAAACAAGCCAACTTCAGGCCAATACCCGTGATGAATATAGATTCAAAAATCTTCAGTAAAATACTGGTAAACTGATTGCAACAGCACATCAAAAGGCTTACCCACCATGATCAAGTAAGCTTCATCCCGGGGATGCAAGGCTGGTTCAACATACTCAAGACTATAAATGTAATCCACCACATAAACAGAACCAAAGACAAAAACCACATGATTATCTCAACAGATGCAGATAAGGCCTTCAACAAAATTCAACAGCCCTTTATGCTAAAAGCTCTCAATAAACTAGGTATCAAAGGAATGTATCTCAAAATAACAAAAGCTATTTACTACTAACCTACAGCCAGTATCATAACTGAATTCGCAAAAACTGGAAGCATTCCCTTTGAAATCCAGCACTAGACAAGGATGCCCTCTGTCACCACTCATATTCAATATAGCACTGAAAGTTCTAGCCAGAGTAATTAGGCAAAAAAAAGAAATAAAGAGTATTCAATTAGGAAAAGAAGAAGTCAAATTGTCTCTATTTGCAGATGACATGACTGTATATTTAGAAGACCCTATCATCTCAGCCCAAAATCTCCTTAAACTGATAAGCAACTTCAGAAAAGTCTCAGGATACAAAATCAATGTGCAGAAATCACAAGCATTTCTATATACCAATAACAGACTAACAGAGAGCCAAATCACGAGTGAACTCCCATTCACAATTGCTACAAAGAGAATAAAATACCTAGGATTACAACTAGCAAAGGATGTAAAGGACCTCTTCAAGGAGAACTACAAACCACTGCTCAACGAAAAAAGAGAGGACACAAACATATGGAGAAACATTCCATGCTCATGGTTAAGAAGAATCAGTATCGTGAAAATGGCCATACTGCCCAAAGTAATTTATAGATTCAATGCTATCCCCATCAGGCCACCACTGACCTTCACAGAACTGGAAAAAACCACCTTAAATTTCATATGGAACCAAAAGAATAGCCAAGACAATCCTAAGCAAAAAGAACAAAGCCAGAGGCATCACACTACCTGATTTTAAACTATACGACAAAGCTACAGTAACCATAACAGCATGGTACTGGTACCAAACAGAGATATAGACCAATGGAACAGAACAGAGAGGCCTTGGAGGCAATGCCGCACATCTACAACCATCTGATCTCTGACAAACCTGACAGAAACAAGCAATGGGGAAAGGATTCCCTGTTTAATAAATGGTGTTGGCAAAACTGGCTAACAGTGTGCAGAAAGCAGAAACTGGACCCCTTTCTGACACCTTACATTAAAATTAACTCCAGAAGGATTAAAGACTTAAACATAAGACCTAACACAATAAAACCCTGGAAGAAAACCCAGGCAAAACCATTCATGACATAGGCATAGACAAGGACTTCATGACTAAAACACCAAAAGCATTGGTGACAAAAGCCAAAATAGACAAATGGGACCTAATTAAACTCCAGAGCTTCTGTATAGCAAAAGAAACAATCATTAGAGTGAAACAGTAACCAACAGAATGGGAAAACATTTTTGCAATCTACCCATCTGACAAAGGGCTAATATCCAGAATTTACAAAGAACTAAAACAGATTTACAAGAAAAAAACAAACCCATCCAAAAGTGGGAGAAGGATATGAACACTTTTCAAAAGAAGACATATATGAGGCCAACAAACATGAAAAAATGCTCATCATCACTGATTATTAGAGGAATGCAATCAAAACCACACTGAGATACCACCTCACGCCAGTCATAATGGTGATGATTAAAAAATCTGGAGACAGATGCTGGAGAGGATGTGGAGAAATAGGAACACTTTTACACTGCTGGTGGGAGTATAATCTAGTTCAACCATTGTGGAAGACAGTGTGGCGCTTCCTCAAGGACTTAGAAATAGAAATTCCATTTGACCCAGCAATCCCATTACTGGGTATATACACAAAGGATTATTAATCATTCTATTATAAAGACACATGCACATGTATGTTCATACCAGCACTGTTTACAATAGCAAAGACCTGGAACCAACCCAAATGCCCATTGACAGTAGACTGGACAAGGAAAATGTGGCACATATACACCATGGAATACTATGGAATACTATGCAGCCATAAAAAATGATGAGTTTATATCCTTTGTAGGGACATGCATGAATCTGGAAACCATAATTCTCAGTAAACTGACACAAGAACAGAAAATCAAACGCAGTATGTTCTCACTCATAGGCAGGTGTTGAACAATGAGAACACATGGACACAGGGAGGGGAGCATCACACACTGGGATCTGTTGGGGGTGCCCAAGGGAGGGACAACTTGGGGGTGGGGAGGTTGGGGAGGGATAACATCGGGAGAAATGCCAGATGTAGGTGATGGAGGAATGGAGGCAGCAAACCACATTGCCATGTGTGTACCTGTACAACAATCCTGCATGATCTGCACATGTATCCCAGAATCTAAAGTACAATTAAAAAAAAAAATTTTTTTAAGTCTAGCCTGGGAACATGGCAAAACTCTTAGAAAACATACACACATACACACACACACACACACACACACACACACACACAAAAAAAATGCTGTGTTACAAAAACCTAATCAGAATGACTAAACTTTTTTAAGAATGGTAACAACAAGGAGAGTGACTTCTGGCATGCCTAACAGTGTAAAGAGTTCCACTGGCCTGCTCCCAAGAAAAACTTGTAAAAACTATTTTTAAAAACCATCAAAAACCTCTGGAATCGGTCCAAAAGGCAAACAGCATATGAAGAAACATCTATTCAAGAACATCTAGAAAAATCAGTAAGAAAGAGAAAAGTCTGTGATATCTGAACCTCTTTTTTCCTTCCCACTCTCTCCCAGCTCAGAAAAAAAGACTCCACTCCATACTGATGCAGGCAAGAACAGAGGGTTCTCTGCCCCCAGCACCCAGATAATGGGATTTCTTCCCCAGACACACAAGACATAAGTACTTCCCATCCTTCCCCAGCTACCTTATTGCTGTGGCTAAGTCCTTCATGAATACAGTTTAGAAGTGGAGACTCCCTTCTGCCCAACCCCTACTTGTGGAATGAAGGCTCTACCTAGCGCCAGGCACACTGAAAATAATGAAACCCCAATCCTTCTTAACCCTGCTCACGAGGTGTGGTTCCACACCAAGAGGACCCCAGGCTACTGCCTACCTCCCACTGAGCACTTCTTCTAGAGTGGTGCCTCACTCAGAAACTTGTCATTGTTCTCACTCCCCCACACCTCTAAGGCCCAAGCTCAGACTGTTTGCCTGGGGTGAGAAGCAGATTTAAAAAAAAAAAAAAAAAAGCACCTAAAGCACCTAGTCTTTTCCCAAAGACCCTAACTTCATCTGCAACACAGCATGAAGTCAAGGCCTAAAGGTGCACTAAAGAACAGTGGAGGCTGAAAGGCAATTGGGAAGAGAATCAAGACACATGCAATTAGACAATCATGATACAGGCTAAACTGTAGGTTAATTTGCAGGAGAGAACCAGGGAATAAGGTATCTGGTACAATCAGACCAAAAATTAAACAATGACCTCAAACACTATTCCTTCAAATTAGTCAAAATTTGGATTATTTTATAGAATATTTTTCCCCAGGGCATTGGTTGAAATCAGTCAACTGATTGATTGAAGCAATCAGCCAGCAATTAGTGGAGTTTAAAAACTGGGTGTATTCCAGGAAAGAAGACAGCCCTACCTAAAGGACTACCATCCCATCCTAACTGAGGGATTACCCATAATTACACCTTCCAAAGGAACAGTATCAGAGGCTGAACACTTAGGAGAGAAACACACTGCACTCAAAGAATCCAGTCAGTTGCTAAACAAATACCAAGCAAATAAAAAGCCCTGGAGGAAAAGGAATCAGTGCCTGAACTGTTACAACGTATTATCTATCTAACATGTCCAGTTTCCAACAAAAAATCTTGAGGAATGTAAATAGAAAAGTATAGTCCATACACTAAGGGAGGGGAAAGCAGGCAACAAAAAATGCCTATGAGAAACAAGATGTCAAATTTAACAGAAAAGACTTTAAAGTAACCATCATAAATGTGTTCACAGAACTAAAGGAAACCATGATTTAAAAAGTGAAGGAAAGCATAATAACAGTATCATCTCAGACAGAGAATATCAATGAAGAGACATAAATTAGAAAAAAGAACCAAATAAAACTTATGAAGCTGAAAACTGCAATAAAGGAAATTTAAAAATAATTAAAGCAGGGCTCAACAGTAAACTGGCAGAAAGCTAAATTTGAGAGAAGAAAGAAGTAAAATGGAAAGTCCTAGAGCTATGTGGGATACCACTAGGCACAGTTTGGTACTCATTATGGGAGCACCAAAGGAAAGAAGAAAAAGTAGTAGAGGAGAAAAGAAAAAAAATATTCAAAGAAATAATGGCTGAAAACTTTACAAATGTATTGAAAACAATAAACCACACATCCAGGAAACTCAATATATTTTCACTAGGAGAAAGGCAAAGATACATATAGACAGATGCCTCACAGTAAAAATGTTGAAAGTCAAAGTAAAGGAGAAAATCTTAAAAGCAGCAAGAACCAAATGGCTCATTATTTATAAATGGAACCCAGTAAGATTAGCATCTGACTTCTAAGAAGAAACCATGGCAGACAAAAAATGAGTGTTCAAATAAAACAAGGAAAAAAACCCTGTCAACCAATAATCTTATATCTAGCAAAACTGTATTTCAAAACTGAAGGTGAAACACACCTTTCCAGATTTAAAAAATAATAATAAAACAGATTTCATTCCCTGAAGACCCACCTTAAAAGAAATGCAAAAGCCTGAAAGCAGGTGACCTCAAATAGTAATTCAAATCCATATACCAACCACCCCCTAACAAAAAAAAAAAAAAGAGTACCTGTAACTATACAAATGTTTACCTTTTGTCTTAACTGGTTTTGAAAAACCAATTGTATAAAATAATATGTACATTGCAAACCCTAAGTTTTGTGTACACTGTGTTTGTGTCTCAATATTTTCTAATTTACCTTGTGGTTTTTTGACCCAATGGTTAAGTATGTTAATTTCCACATATGTGAATTTTCCAGTTCTCCTTCTCATATTTCCACTTTCATTCCATTGTGATTAGAAAAGGCACTTTGTATAATTTCAATCCTTTTAAATTCAGACTAATTTTATGGCCTAGTATATGGTCCATCCTGAAGAATGTTCTATGTGCACTTGAGAAAAATAGATACTGAGTGGAGTGTGGTATATATGTCTATTAGGCCCAACTGGTTTATAGTGGTGTTAAAGCCTTCTATTTCTTTTTTTTCGGGGGGGAGGTGATTTGGGGGTGGAGTTGGGGGGGGTGATTTGGTGGTGGAGTTGGTGGGGGAGACAACGTCTTATTCTGTTGCCCAGACTAGAGTGCAATGGCACAATCACAGTTCACTGCAACCTTAAACTCCTGGTTCAAGCAATCTTCCCACCTCAGCCACTCCTGTTGTAGCTGGGACAACAGGAATGCAACAACATGCCCAGCAAATTTTTTAATTTTTAGTAGAGATGAGATCTCACTATTTGTCTAGGCTGGTCTCAAACTCTTGAGCTCTAGCAATCCTCCCACCTCAAGCCTCCCAAAATATTAGGCTTGAGACATTACATCTAGCCTAAGTCCTCTATTGCTAACTAGACTAGATCTGTCTAGTTGTTCTATCCATTATTGAAAGTGGCATTTTAAAGGCTCCAACTATTATTTCAGATCTGTTGCTCCTTTCAATGAGCTCAATATTTCCTTCAGGTTATTTGGAGTTCTGATGTTTGGTGCATACATGTTTATAACTGTTATATTTTCTTGGCGTATCAACTCTTCTACGTAATGCTCTTCCTTGTCTCTTATAAGAGGTTTTTTTGTTTTGTTTTGTTTTGTTTTTTTGAGGCATTCTTGCTCTGTCACCCAGGCTGGACTGTAGTGGCTCAATCTCAGCTTACTGTAACCTGCGTCTGCCAGGTTCTTCAAGTGATTCTTCTTGCTTCAGGCTTCCGAGTAGCTGTAATTACAGGCACACATCACCATGCCCAGCTAATTTTTGTATTTTTTGTAGAGATGAAGTTTTACCATGTTGGTTGAACTCCTGACTTCAAGTGATCCATGCGCCTTGGCTTCCCAAATTGCTGGGATTACAAGCATGAGCCACTACACCCTTTTATAAGAGTTTTTAACTAAAAATCTATTTTGTCTGATATTAGCAAGCTGTCCCAGCTCTCTTTTAGTTACTATTTGCATGTGATAACTCCTTCAATCCTTTCACTTTCAACCTATGCATATCCTTAGACCTAAAGGAGACCATGTTTTCATGTTTTTTAGATCATGTCTTTTTTTTTTTTAGACAGAGTTTTGCTCTTGTGGCCCAGGCTAGAATGCAATGGCTCAATCTCGGCTCACCAGAAACTCCGCCTCCTGAGTTCAAGCGATTTTCCTGCCTCAGCCTTCCGAATAGCTGGGATTACAGGCATGTGCCACCACACGGAGCTAATTTTTTGTATTTTTAGTAGAGATGGTGTTTCTCCACATTGGTCAGGCTGATCTCGAACTCCAGACCTCTGATGATCCGCCCGCCTCAGCCTCCCAAAGTGCTGATATTACAGGTGTGAGCCACCGGGCCTGACCTCATGTTTTTTAAATCCATCAGAAAGACAAAGAAGGAAACCGGAAAGTGAAAACAAGCATAGGAAGATGACTTACTTTTTATTTTACATTCTTTAGTAGCTTCTGAATTTTGTGCTGCATGTACAAGGGATCTTCAAAAAGCTCATGAAAAATATGTTTCATGAAGAGACTATGTATGAATTTCAAAAATCTTCTGCATCAAAATATACTGGTACTAACTTGTTATAATCCACCTGAACAAGACGTGGTTTGAGGCACTAAGATGGATAAGACATTGGTTTGAAAAGCACCCTAACAAAGCAATATGAATTCTGCTAAAATTGAAGCAAGAACAAACATCAAATTTATGGTGAAGTTTGAGTGTAAGAATGGTAAAATCACTGGTGCTTTACGAAAACTTTATAGAAACAATGCCCCAAAGAAATCAGCAGTTTATAAAAGGACAATTCATTGTAAGAAGGGACAAGATAACATTGAAGATGAAGCCTGCAGTAGCAGACCATCAACATCAAGTTTTGAGGAAAAATTCCATCTCATTTGTAACCTAAATGTAGAGATCCGATTATTAACAGCCAATATATACCACAGACATATAAATTCGTTCACCTTACACAAATCTAACCAAAAAATTTAAGTTGAACAAACTTTCCACCTGATCGGTACTAAAACCATTGTGCTCAGATCAGCTGCAGACAAAAGCACTGCTTTCAATGGAACTCTTAAACAAGTGGCATCAAGAGCATATGGAATTTCTTCAAAAAATTTTAACAGGAGATGAAACATGGCTTTACCAGTGTAATCCTGAAGACCAAAAAAAAAACAAAAAAACAAAAACAAAAACAAAAAAAAATCAAAGCAATGGGTACCAAGAAATGAAAATGATCCAGTCAGAAGCAAACCCAACAAGAGCAAAGGTCATGACAAAAGTTTTTGAGAATGCTCAAGGCATCCTGTTGACTTTTACCACAACAAGGTTCCGGCTCATTCCTCTCAAATGGGCAATTTTGCTAGGGTTTCAACAGGAACTCACTAGGCATCCAACAAACAGAGCTGATTGGCTCCTTCTGACTTCTTTTTGTTTTCAAATCTTAAATGTAAAGGGCACGTATTTTTTTCAGTTAACAATGCAAATATATCTATATCTATATCTATATCTATATCTATATCTATATCTATATATAGAGAGAGAGAGTTTTTTTTTTTTTTTTTTTGGTAGAGATGAGGTTTCACCATGCTGGCTGAGCTGGTCTCAAACCCCTGACCTCAAGAGATCCTCTGGCCTCAGCCTCCCAAAGTGCTGGGATTACAGGCATGAGCCACCACATCTGGCCCTCGAGATTCATAAAATTTCTTACACAAGCAAAATTTTGAATGTTTCTCAAAGAGCTAACTCCCAACTCTTCACAAACAAAAAAATAAAATTGAAAAATAAAGCCATTTGATAATCCTGAAGTAAAGAAGGCTGCTATCACACTTGCCTTGCTTTTGTATTCAGTCAGCCCTCTGCATCCATGGGTTCTGCATCTGTGGATTCAACCAACCACAGATGGAAATTATCCAGATTTTTAAAATTACATCTACTCTGAATAAATAGACCTTTTTTTTCTTGTCATTACTTCCTAAACAATACAGTACAATAACTATTTACAGAGCATTTACATTGTATTTGGTATTACAAGTAATCTAGAGGTGATTTACAATACAGAGGAAGATATGTATAGGTCGTATGCAAAGACTATGCCATTCTCTATTAGGAACTTGAGCATCCGCACATTTTGGTATCTGCAGGAGGTCCTGGAACCAACTCCCATGAATACCAAGCAATGACTGTATTCTAATCAGAACTCAGAATTGCTGTGCATCTCTGAATGCTCTCTTTTAAAATTAGCCATCTAGCGATAACCTGTCTTATGGATGGGGAATGAGGCTCAGAGGTAGATTTCTAAACACAGAAAAGTGGCAGCCGGGCACAGTGGCTCACGCCTGAAATCCCAGCACTTTGGGATGCCCAGGTGGGCAGATGGCTTGAGCCCAGGAGTTCAAGACCAGCCCATGGCAAGAACCCATCTCCAAAAACAATACAAAAATAAGCCAGGAGTGGTGGTGTGCACCTGCAGTGCCAGCTACTCAGGACACTGAGATGGCAGGATCGCTTGAGCTTGAGAGTTCAAAGCTGCAGGGAGCTGTGATCGCACCATTGCATTCCAGCCTGGCAGACAGCAAGCCGCTATGTTTAAAAAAAAAAAAAAGAAAGAAAGAAAGAAAAGAAAGAGAGAGAAAAGTGGCAAAAACCAGACCCCGGTTCTCAAAATTTTCTGACTCCTCATTGAGAGTTCAACAATCTTAAGATTTTCTCTTTTTTTTTTTTTTAACTTTCCAGTCAAGTCCAGCCAAGAGGTAATAAAATTCTTCTTGAAAGAGATAGTTCAAAATTTCAAGAAGACATTCTTAACCTATTCATCTTTAGCTAACATTATTTTTATAACATATCTACTTTCACAAAGTCTGGTCCATTTCTAAAAATGATTTACCTTGGAAAAAAACACTCTATCGCTAAATAAAATTATTTAATGGCATGTATAGTCATTCCATCAAAGTTGACATCTGTTACTTTATAATACTCTCCAGGGCTTTTTTATTACAAACAGGTTATTTGTCCCAAAGGCATTCTCTATGGCAAACTACTAATTCCCTACTGGTTTTCTAGTAGTCACAAGCCTGTAAGTTGAACGTTAATTAAACCATAGCATTGTTTACCTGCTTTCTGTTTTCCTATTTAATGGCTGAAGGACTTTTTTCCTTTCCAAATTATATTCTGTAACTTGCTGCTGCAACAATCATATGATTTACTAACACTATAGGTTCACTTGCTACAGTGGACAGTATTACACAACATTATTGCCAAAGATATTCTTCCCTCTTCCTGAACTCCCATACTTATTCCATTAGAAAATACTATATGGATTTTATCTCCCAAAATATATCTCAAATTATTTCCATTTCTTTTCCTCTTCCCTGCCACTATCTTAGCTAAACCACTAGTATGTCTGGCCTACAAAACTTTGATAATCCCCTAGCAGGCTTCCCTATCTTCTACTCTCATACCTGCAGTTTCCTCTCTTTAGTTAGCAGCCAAAGAGCTCTTTCAAACAGAAAATTCATGTCACTCCCCAGCTAAAATCTCTAGGAGATTTCATTCTTTGTGCAAAAAGGAAACCAAATCTTTACGGTAATTCCCACAAGGCCCTTAATGATTTTGCCCTTTCCAAGCTCTCCAATCTCAACTTATAAAGCTCCCTAACTCACTATTCTTTTGATCCTTTTCCATACCAATCTTGATCAACATCACAACCTAGAAACAAGCCTGGAAACTTAACTAGCTAGCTATCCCTTACCATTTAAGCTCCTGGGTAAAAGGCCACCTTTCCAGGAAGCCCTTACCTGACCACCCTTCACACCAGTCATTCTAACACTTTACACTGTTTAATTGCCTTCATAATCCTTATCACGCTCTCAAATTATTTATTTTCCTTTTAATTATCTGTCTTCCTCATCTAAACCATCAGCCTATTAAATGACAAGTCTTGTTTGTCTTGTTCACCATATCTAAACAGAATCTGTCACACAGTATACAACAGGACCTGTCACACAGTACACACCCATACATATCTAAAACAGGACCTGTCACATACTACACACCCACACACATCTAGAACAGGATCTGTCACACAGTACACACCCTCAAGATCTGCTTAATGAATAAACAAACGAAGTTTGTATTAGAAATTCCTTGGTGCTGTGGACTGACTGTGGTCTCTCAAAATTCGTATGTCAAGTCCTCACTCCCAGTACTTTACAATGTGACTGTATTTGGAAATAGAGCCTTTAGAAAGGTAATCAAGGTTAAATTAAGTTACAAGGGTGGGAAGCCTAATCCACTATGACTGATGTCCTTGTAAGAAGAGACACCAGAGAGGGATACATGCCCAGAGGAAAGGCTTTGTAAGGACAGAGAGAAGGCCACAATCTGCAAGCCAAGGAGAGGAGAAAACTAAACCTGCTGACATGTTGATCTTGAAACTCTAGCCTCCAGAACTGTGAGAAAATACATTTCTGTTATTTAAGCCACCCAGTCTGCAGTACTTTATGGCAGCCCTAGCAAATCAATATACTTGGCTTTCAATAGAATAACACATCACTTTAGCATTTTTCTGCAGAAATAACTGAAAACTTACAACTCAAAGTTTACCACTTGAGGTAGGTAACATCATAATCCTTTATACAGCCACTTATAATTTAATTTTTAAACATAATAAGGAATTTGAGAAAGCTGCATGTGTGACTGAGGTAATAAAAAGTGCTCATAACACCTCTAAGGAAGGCTCAACAAACTTTTTCTATAAAAGGCCAGATTATAAATATTTTAGGTTTAGTGGGCCACAAAAGTCTCTCCTACAAACAACTCAACTCAGCTACTGCAGCACAAAAGTGGTCAGACAATATGTAAACAAATTAGTGTGGCAGTGTTCCAATAAAACTTTATTAACACTGAGATTTCCATTTAATATAATTTTCATTCCTCTATCACAAAATATTATTTTGTTTACATCTTAGCTCATGAGCCATTCAAAAACAGACAGGATACCCAGGGGCTAGCTATAGTTTGCTAGCCTTGCCCTAAAGCAACAATTTTACTTTCAGAGAGGGAATCTCAAGGCTTCTCCACATAGCAACAATTAATATAGCAACCCAATGGCTAGACTAGACGCATATGTACCTACCTGGGTGACTACAAGTATAATGACACCTTGACCCATTGTTCTTATTTACTTGTGTCTCCCCCTAGACTACATGCAAAGACATAAGGTACTGCAAAGAGCAGTATCTTAATCAACTCTTGTGTTCAGTGCTAAGTAAATAATGCTACTGATACACAGTAAATTTTCAACTATCTTCTGAATTCATGTTTTACTGTTCTTTGACTTAAAATTTCTCTTCCAACTGCACTACTGCCTCTCTAAAATAAAAATTTTTGAAGTTTTTTACTTAAAGCAAAACTTATTTTCCCAAAAAATTTTATGGCAGTTTAAAATTATCACAAAAGAAATTTTGCTGAATAGAATGACTCACACAAGAAATGTTATTTTTTGAAAACAAATATTCTCCCCCAAATACATTTAACAGATAGACTTTTTGTTGTTTCTAAATTTTTTTTAAAAAAACAAAGCCGCCTCTGCCGCCTGGCTGGAGAGCAGTGGTTTGATCTCAGCTCACTGCAACCTCTGCCTCCCAGGTTCAAGCAATTCTCCTGCCTCCCAAGTAGCTGGGATTACAGGCACCCACCACCACGCTCAGCTAATTTTTTATATTTTTTTTAATAGAGATGGGGTTTCACTATGTTGACCAGGATAGTCTAACTCCTGACACTGTGATCCGCCCGCTTCAGCCTCCCAAAGTGCTGAGATTACAAGCATGAGTCACCACGCCCGTAATTAATGCTCCTGTTAATTCTCATTTTTGAGAAAAATATTCCTTCATCCTTCAAAGATAATATTAATCTATCTAAAAATTCAGTCCCGAGATGAAAAGAGCATAAAGAAAGGAAGCAAATTCAGAGTGGAACAATAATAAGTTTGTTTTTGGAAATGGAGTATGAAATGACAGAAATGTTCAGTTGGCACTAGGAAACACAAATTTAAATTCAGAAAAGAATGAACTTGAAAACAGAACTATTACTAGAATAAAAAGGGACACTAGCATAGTTACTGGCACAACAGTGGATAAAATCCTTTAAAAAAAAAAAAAAAAAGCTATACAAAGGAGTGAGGAGTAAAGCAAGGATCATTTTGGAAACACATGAAGTATTAGATGATGAAGTCAGGATTAGAACCTAGATCTCCTGACTCTCAGTCAAATATAGTCATACCAGGTTGCCTTCCTAATGGGAAAGCAATGGAAAATTATAATTCCCAACAGAGCAAGACGTCTCAAAAAAAAAAAAAAAAAAAAAAGCAAAGTTATGTTGCTTAGAAGCACTAAGGTTGCTTAAGTAATACCTCAAAAGCAATTTTCTCTACCTAATAAATTGTTAAACTTCATTGACACTTCTAGTCTAGAAATCTAACACTAATCCAGGAGAGATTTTTTTTTTTTTTTAAACCAAATGACTGTAGGTTCCATCAGGGCAAGCATTTATGTTTTGTTCACTGCTGAATCCCAAACCGCAACTGATACACAGCAGACATTCAATAAAGATTTCTTAAGTGAATGAATGAATAAATTAATAAACATCACATTCTCTAGGGGAAAAAAAGAAATTAAAATCACTTCCACTATATCTTCATAGCTAAATTGGGCATCTCACCAAGACAGGTTAGTACAATGTATTAATGTAGGCTTTATTATTAGATTTGTATATTTGTATTATAAGGAAAATAAATTTTTAGTAACATATAATATGTATTTTTCATTTTGCTTAGTTCATTGCTAGATTGCCAGTCTCTAAAACACTGCTACATAATAAGTATTTTTTAAATGCTGTACTTAATTTTATTACCCTACCATGCTTGAAACTGTGATTTTACATTATAGTTTCCTTTAACAAAAGGTAAAACTGTAGTCAATATACAGACTATAAACAAATATTTTTTAAGAATCTTCATTTACTGTAATAGCATCATTTAACATATATACCTGCTTTTCAGGGAACTGGTTTATAGCTCATTTGGTTTAAGTTTGGGGCATTTTGCCAGGTTCGGTGGCTCACACCTGTAATCCTATAATCCCAGCACTTTGGGAGGCCAAGACAGGTGGATCACCTGAGGTCAGTAGTTCAAGACCAGCCTGGCCACATATAGTGAAAGCCCATCTCTACTAATAATACAAAAATTAGCCAGGCATGGTGGTACATGCCTGTAATCACAGGTACTTGGGAGGCTGAGGCAGGAGAACTATTTGAACCCAGGAGGCAGAGGTTGCAGTGAACCAAAATTGTGCCATTGCACTCCAGCCTGGGTGACAAGAGCAAAACTCTGTCTCCAAAAAAAAAACAAAAAAGGTAAAAAGTTTGGGGGATACGGATGTTTCTGATGTTAATAATAAAATATAGGCTTAAAAAATCTGTTTGGAGTTTTATACTGCTCTACTGGGTATAGGCCCTCTTTCATAATGATACTTGGACTATGATGGTATAGAGTGACTCAAGTCTGCTCCCAGGAATAATATATAATAACTAATAACACATAACAGTTGTTCAATCATGATCTGTTAAATGAATGAATCAATACTGAAAGGGGAGAGAAGAGGGAGTGAGTTAGTAAAAATTAGCCAGGAGTGGTGATGTGCACCTGTAGTCCCAGCAACTTGGAAGGCTGAGATGGGAGGATCACTTGAGCCCAGGAAGTCGAGGCTACAGTGAGCCATGATCATGCCACTACACTCCAGCCTGGGCAACAGAGTGAGACCCTGTCACCAAATAAAACCAAAACAAAACAAACAAAACAAAAAAACTAACTGGGCACAATAGTGTAGTAAAATACCCATAACATAAAATTTACCATATAAATTATTTTTAAGTGTACAATTCAATGTTCCTGAGTAGATTTATAGTGTTGTGTGACCATTACCAGCGTCTATCTCTAGAACTCTACAACTTGCAAAACTGAAACTACACCCGTTAAACAGTAACTCTCCATTCCCTCTGACCCTTGGGCCCCAGCAAACACCATTCTTTCTGTCTCTGTGATTTTCACTACTCTATCTCATTAAAGGGAAATCATACAGTATTCGTCTTTTTGTGACTGGTGTGACTGGCCAGTTTCACTTAGCATGCATATTGTTCTCAAGATTCATCCAGGTTGTAGCATATGTCAGAATTTCTTTCCTTTTAAAGGTGAAATAAGATTCCATTTTGTATGTATACCAGTAACATTCTTCCTACCTGTTCCTCTATCTGTGGACAGCTGGACTACTTTGATGTTTTAGCTGTTGTCAATAAGGCTGCTATGAGCATGGATGTACAAATACCCCTTCAAGACCCTGCTTTCAGTTCTTTTGAGTATATACCCAGAAGTGGAATTGCTGGATCATAGGGTAATTCTATTTTTAATTTTTTGAGGACTTGCCATACTCTAGCTTTTCTGCTCTTTTAAAATCAGGGGCAACATAAAACTTCAAATCACAAAATAGGTGGCATGTGCCTGTAGTTCCAGCTACAGGAGGCTGACGTAGGAGGATCACTTGAGCCTGGGAGGTCAAGGCTGCAGTGGGCTCTGTTTGTGCCACCACACTCCAACCTAGACAGCAGAGTAAGACCTTATCTTCAAAGAAAAAAGAAAAAAAGTTATACAAATGGAATGATACAGTTTGTAACCTTTCAGGATTGGCTTTTTTGCAGTTTTTTTAATACCTCCACGTGGGTTGTTTTTTTTGTTTTTGGAGGTGGAGATGGAGTCTCGCTCTATCACCCAGGCTGGAGTGCAGTGGCATGATCTCAGCTCACTGCAACCTTCACTTCTTGCTTCAAGCAATTCTCCTGCCTCGGCCTCCTGAGTAACTGGGATTACAGGCACCCACCAGGACTCGTGGCTAATTTTTGTTTTTTTCAGTAGAGACGAGGTTTCACCATAATGGCCAGGCTGGACTCCCAACTCCTGACCTCAGATGATCCACCTGTCTCAGCCTCCCAATGTGCAGGGATTACAGGCATGAACCACCACACCCAGCCCCCTCCACATCTTCAGAAGGAATTATTTTGGGGAAGAGTTCCTTTGGGGAGGATTATGAGACCTTATGGAACATGTGCAGGAGAAAAGATCATCAAACCAGGGTAAAAATGTTTAATTAAACATGATCCAGGTTCGATTCATATCCCATGGATAGCTTTGACAGGTCCTACGTCATTAACAATCTCCTTACATTCTCTGGGATCTAATGGGATAGGCTACGATCCAAAATGAACTTCAAGGCCATCGACTACTCTGTCCTAAAAAGTCATGCACAAAGATATAATAGGGCATTTTAAAGTAAGGAATTTCTATATTTGTGTAACAATTTACAGCTTGCAAAGAATTTCCACACTTCTCATCTTGTAATCCTTTCAAAAACTCTAAAGTAGATTGGATTTGACCAGGATAATAAAAATCTAAGGAGCATTTTGGTATGATGCGAAGTACTCTGCATCTACAATCAAAGTGAGTGAATCCAAATACAGGTTCTACTTGGACTGTCACTTAACTTCCCCAAACTAAGGACTCTCATATCACAGAAGGAAAAATATCATCTACGTCCATATTTGTAGAGAGGACTGCATAGGGTATATGAAATATCTTAAACTTTAGAATGCACTCAAATAATAACTGTAACCAAGCAAGTATAAAAACTAAGACTTGAATCTGGGCCTTACCTGTGGATACAACCATTTTTCTGCTTTCCTTTTCACAGGAAAATTTCTTAGGAATTTACTGTCACTGTCTCCATTCCCCAACTTGGTATTCTCATTCCATCCTTCACCTAATACTGCTCTACAATCTAGTTTCCATTCCTACTGAGACCACCCTTGTCAAAGTCACCTAGGAACTCCTTACTACCAAATGTAGCAGCTACATGTCAGTTACTCCCAAATATTTATCCCTGGTCCTAGACTCTCACTGAATTCCAGAGTACTACTATTACCTACGACCAAGTATGAAATCTCCACATAGATGTCTAATTGGCACCTCAAACTTAACGAAACAGAACTCGTAATTGTCCCACCAAACCTGCTCTCCCCTCCAGTCTTATCATTTCAGTAAACTGCACCACCAATTTTCTAAGTGGTCAAGTCCTAGGATTTGCCTTGATCACATGTGGTCAGCAAGTCCTGTTGATTCAATCTTCAAAACACAGCACAAATCAATCCATTTTTCTCCACTAATTTACTCTCTGGCCCAAGCCACCACCATCTCTCACCTATGCTAATACAACAGCCTCCAAAAGTCTCCTAAATTCTACCCTTGTTGTCCTTATCTTCAGAATCCAGTCCTCACACAGCAATGACAATAATCTTTTTCAAAAGGCACTCCCCCCAGCTTACAGCCCTCCAATGGCTTTCTTTTACCCCTAGAAACCCCTTACTCTAACTTACAAAGCCTTAAATGATTTAGACCCTAATTATCTCTGATCTCACTTTGTACCATTTTACCCCTTGCCCACTACATTCCAGCCACGCTGACCTATCTGCTCCTTAAATACTCCAAAAGCTCAAGGGGCTTTGTGTAACATGGTTCTCTATGGCAGAATGCTCATCCCTCTAATCTTTGCCACAGCTGACTCCTTTGTGTGAAGAGCTCAGAAGTTACCTACTCAAAGGATCCTACCCTGACCATGCAATGCAAAGCAACCCCTCAGTCATTCCTTATTATATCAGCTTTTACTGTCTTTCATAGCACTTGTCTCTGATATTTTTATTCGTTTACTATTGATCTTTTCCCACTAGACTGAAAGCTCCTGAGAGTAGAGACATTATCTGTCTTCTTTACTCTGTGAACCCTGAAAATTCAAGACAGGTCTCCGTTAATTTAGGAAGTTTATTTTGCAGGCCAGGCACGGTGGCTCACGCCTGTAATCCCAGCACTGTGGGAGGCGCCAAAACAGGCAGATCACTTGAGGTCACGAATTTGAGACCAGCCTGGCCAACATGGTGAAACCCTATCCCTACTAAAAATACAAAGTTAGGCAGGTGTGGTGGTGTGCACCTGTATTCCTAGCTACTTGGGAGGCTGAGGCAAGAGAATTGCTTGAACTCAGGAGGTGTAGGTTGTAGTAAGCCAAGATCGTGCTACTGCACTCCAGCCTGGGTGACAGAGCAAAACTCCAACTCAAAAAAAGGGAAGAAAGAAAAGAGAAAGAAAAGAAAGAAAAAAGGAAGTTTATTTTATTTTGCCAAGGCTGAGGATGCTCCTGTGACACAGCCTCAGGAAATCCTGACGACATGTGCCCAAGGTAGTTGGAGCACAGCTTACTTTTATATATTTCAGGGAGACATGAGACATCATCAATATATGTAAAAAGTACGTTGGTTCCGTCTGGAAAGGCAGAACAACTTGAAGCAAAAGCAGGAAGACTCAAAGCAGGGAGGAGGCTTCCAGGTTACAGATAAGTGAGAGACCAACGGCTGCATTCTTTTGAGTTTAGCCTTTCCGAGATCAGATCTGTATCTCAGGGAGCAGAGGGGTGGCTTTGAATACAATTCAAGAAAGGTTGGCCCTAAGCAGTTCCCAACTTGACTTTTCCCTTCAGCTAAGTGATTTGGGAGCCCCACGATTTTATTTTCCTTTCACAACTCCTATACACCAGGGGTCCCCAACCCCCAGGCTACAAGCCAATTTCCGTGGCCTGTTAGGAACCTGTCCTCAAAGCAGG
Organism: Pithecia hirsuta; assembly: GCA_963573645.1. Classification (NCBI taxonomy): domain Eukaryota; kingdom Metazoa; phylum Chordata; class Mammalia; order Primates; family Pitheciidae; genus Pithecia; species Pithecia hirsuta. The sequence continues at coordinate 30,373 of CAUYLZ010037384.1, read as the reverse complement.
AGGTGAGGGGCTCCAAAGCTTCATCTGTGTTTACAGCTGCTCCCCACAGCTTGCATTACCACCTGAGCTCCACCTCCTGTAAAATCAGTGGTGGCATTAGATTCTCACAGGAGCCTGAACCCTATTGTGAACTGCACATGCAAGAGATCTAGGTTGCAGGCTCCTTATGAGAATCTAATGCCTGATGATCTGCCACTGTCTCCCGTCACCCCCAGATGGGACAGTCTAGTTGCAGGAAAACAAGCTCAGGGCTCCCACTAATTCTACATTATGGTGAGTTGTATAATTATTTCATTATATATTACAATTTAGTAATAATAGAAATAAAGTGCACAATAAATCTATGTGCTTGGATTATCCCAAAACCATCCCCCCAACACCCCCCAAACACCAGTCCATGGAAAAATGAAACCAGTGGTATTCCCAGTACCTAAAGCAGCATCTGGCAAAAGTAAAGTATATTCAGTAAATATCTGCCAAATAAGTAAACAGGAAACTACTATTCACACATCAAAAATAAGTCAGGGATAGAAATGTCTTTCCCTGATCTCCCCAGGCTTATGATACTAACTCCTTTATTCTTTTCATTTGTTTCTGATATAGCATACTTTGCAACTTAACTGCACTTACCTGTTTACATGCCTGTTTTCCCCTCCTGAACTATGAAACTTCTTAAGATCAGGAAGCCTTCTTTAGAATCCATTTCGTATCCACAACACCAACCATGGTTTGGGATGCAAAGTAAGAGCTCAAAAACCTCTGCTAGGGCCAGGCATGGTGGCTCACACCTGTAATTCCAGCACTTTGGGAGGCCAAGGTGGGCGGATTACTTGAGGTCAGGAGTTTGAAACCAGCCTTGCCAACATGGTAAAACCCCATCTCTACTAAAAAAATGCAACAATTAGTTGGGCATAGTGGTACATGCCCGTAATCCCAGCTACTCCAGAGGCTGAGGCAGGAGAACTGCTTGAACCCGGGAGAAGGAGGTTGCAGTGAGCTGAGATTGCACCACTGAACTTCCAGCCTGAGCGACAGTGAGACTGTATCAAAAACAAAAAAAGAAATAAACTCAGAGCGTGTTAGCTGTTCGTACCTATCATCCTTACTCCTTCTACTGAGTAACGATGATAGGAACGAACAGCTAACACGCTCTGAGAGCTTACTATATGCAATAAAATATAAAATATTTCCCATTGATTATCGCTTTAATCCTTACAACAATCCTGGAAGAAACATATCATATGATTATTTTCCCCATTTGGCAGATGACGAAACAGCTAGAGTGGTTATAATTAATTTATCCATGTTCATATAGTAAGTCGCAGAGTCAGATTAAATTTATTGTGCCTGACACCTACGTCAATGTTCTTATCCACAATGTCTGAACAAGCCATAAACTGTTCTCAAATAAACGCATGATGGCACTTAAATACCAAAACCAAGTGTTTCAACACAAATAGTACACTATACTCTGCAACAACAGTTGAAGATACTAAGAAACTGTCAAGAAATGGGAAAGAACATGGAGCCTTGCTATGTTCCAGGACCAATAAAAAGAATGATTACAATTGGAGTACTTTCCAAATACTCAGAATCTTTCTGAGTAGAAAAGTGTCAATAAAACAAAACCGATAACTGAGAAAGCATAACTGATAACGGGGAAAGTTCTCAACATGTTACTAATATAGTCCTTAAAAAAAGGTACAGTTGATAGCTGAGAAAGAGCAACACCTAGATTTTTAAGAGGCATTCTCAAGCCTTCATGTTAAAATCTTAACTGCCATAAGCACAAAGAAATATTTAGAATCAAACAGCAGTTTATTTCGTTAAAATTATTTTGAAAATACAAGGCAGGGCTGGGCACAGTGGCTTACGCCTGTAATCCCAGCACTTTGGGAGGCCAAGGTGGGCAGGTCACCTGAGGTTGGGAGTTCAAGACCAGCCTGATCAACATGGTGAAACCCCAAATTTAAAAAAGAAAGAAAATACAAAGGAAAGCAACACTTTATATCACTACACTGCTTTTTTCCCCAGTATTAAGTAGACCAACCTTTAAATAAAATCACAAGGAACCTGTCCCAGCTTATCACTCTACCCTACTGGTTGACTTTCCTAAGAAAACAGGAAAATCTCATCATTATGTGAAGCAGAGTTGGGCCAGTAAAAGCCTGACACACTGCTAATCTCTTACTATACCCATGGAAAACTACCAATGAGAATCTTCCCAAAAGATAAAAGATGGTATTTTAATTGCTAAGTTGCTACTTTAGCACTGTCTGCTAGAGCAAGTCCACTTTCCTATTTCAGTACTATCTGTCAAAATTCATAGAACCATACATCTAAAATAGGTGAATTTCACTGTGCAAACTATACCTCAACAAATTTGACTTTTTGAAAGGAGAAAAAATGCTATAAACACCACAAAATTTTTTTGAAGTCCTCAGTAAAAAAATAAAATCTAAATTTGTTTTGTCACCTCACCAAAGAGTACAAAGTCAAGTTCTAAAGCTTTAAAACTCAAGGAACTGAAACGCTGGACTTTCTCTGAGATTTTTAAGTTTTAGGATCTCTGTTTCAAAAATATGATCATGACCATCCCAAGAACTGTAACAGTCTTTCAAGAACTTGAAATATCTTCAATGCATTCAGATCAAAATAAGAGTCACTCTATATCATCACAGTCCAAGTATCATGAAAGAAGGACTATACACAATACAGCAGTATAAAACTCTAAATAGATTTTAAGCCTACATTTTATCATTTAACATTAAAAACATCCAAATGCCCCAAACTTAAACCAAATGAGCTACAAATCAATTCCCTGAAAAGCAGGCATGCATGTAAAATGATGCTATTACATTATGGTAAATGAAGATTTTTAAAAATTTATTTATAGTCTATATATTGACTACAGTTTTACCTTTTGCTAAAGGAAACTATAATATAAAGTCACAGTTTCAAGCATGGCAGGGTAACAAAATTAAGTACATCATTTTAAAAATACTTATGTTTATTCTGTGCCAGGCAATGTTCTAGAGACTGGCAATCCAACAAAGAACTAAACGAAATGAACAATATACATTATATGTTACTAAAAAATTGTTTTCCTTATAATACAAATATACAAATATACAAATATAATAACAAATTCTACATAGTCAAATTACTTAGTCCCTATTGCTTTCAGAGGCTCAGTGAAATTTAAACCAAACCTAAACATATCCTAAGCAATATAACCTAAGCAGAGACAACCACTAAAGATGAGGGTATACATTTTAAAGGATAAAAAGGCAATACTTCTCTTAATATAAGCAGCCTAGAAAATAAAGAAGTGACTCAGAAAATTTTAAAGGACTTTAAACAGTTTGAAAATTCCAAAGTGAACAACTTCAAGAAAAAAGTGCCTCTCTTTCCACTCAAATGCTTATCAACTTAGGACAATAAAAAATTCCAAGTCTTACAACCATTCCTACCACAGTAAGCTAGGCAGATGATCAACAGGTTAATTCATCTCAACTTAAAAATAATTTTATTTCTTACTTTCCAGTAGCAGAGTTCATGTCTGAGTGTTTATATCCAAAGTCCGAATATTATCACCTTAATTTCTATTGCCTGCTTATTAAGGTTTACTTAAGTTTTTCTTGCTAAATTTGGTCAGGGATCAATCAAAGCGTTTTCTCCACATATTCTCTACTATGAAAAATAGTCTAGCCATCTCCCATTTGGCAAAGAGTCAAATAAATTTTCCACTAATGCTACCTAGTTGGACATAGTTTGTGGTAAAATCACAAGAGCAAATGATTGTAATATGAAAAAGGATGGAAGAAAAACTGCTAAAGTTTTAAAGAAAATTAACCTTTAGGAAATAAAGACTAAAAATAAAATCTGAATAAATACTGAAAATGTAAATCAGGTGCAGTACTGTATTTGCCCAAACGAGACGCATCTTCTAGATAAGTGCTGAAAGTTGAAGTGTGAAGAAAAAAGTCTTAAAGCAGTAATTTTCTAACCTTCAAATTTCATATGCTTTCTGCAATGCAGTTCTAATATAGTTGTAAATGCATTATTTTTTATTCACTAGCCTTTTAGTCAGGAATGTTAGAAATACCCTATTACGAAGAATCGAAGGTTAAATCCAAACATTAACATCTCTTACATAATGACTAACAGCAATAATACTACTAATTCTCTCCTGTGCCAAACTGTAACAGTTCCAGTTTCTGGTCATAATAACTATAAACATTCTCAAAGGTTTGTCTTTAAGTTATCATAAATCCAAAAAATGACATCAAGGGCAATAAGCCAATCTTCAATTTCATCCCATTTTTAATAGACAAATGCCTGTATGTATCATCAGAATTACACTGCTCTCTCAGCCCACCACATCCAGTAATGTAAGCTCTTATGCTAAGTGCACACAGTAAAGTCTTCAAAGCCTAAAGGACAATTTTCCTCATTTTTACAGCATGTTTTGGAACCAGTAACACACAACTGTGTGAGAACACAATCTTCTGGGCAGGATGAATAGAAATACTATCAAGGACACAGCTTAAAGGAGAGAAGATAGTTGTACTGGACCAACAAACAGGTTTGGCTGGGAAATGGTAAATCATCTCACGGCATATACAAAGAAAAATACTTAAGCCAGTAACAGACATTCTTGTAGGCCAAAATGTATTCAAATGAAAACAAGATTATTCTTTTTAATCATACTACTTAAGCACTTTCTACTTTAAAATACTACACTTAATATAAATACTGAATATTATTTTACCATTTAAAAAATTTTCAACTCTGCTTTTCTACAACTATATCCTCTCATCTGTGGAATGATCTCTACATGTCTCCACTTACATCCATTACTGTACATTTTACCATAAAATCCAAAAGTACTTCTATGTTTCAAATTCAGAGAAATTAAAATAAGGCATATAGTCACACAAATTTATAACCCATTCAAATTCAGAGACAATCTTTTCTTCTTTTATATGGTTATTTTCCCCTGAAAGTTAGATGAGAACAAATTAAATTCCATCTGACTACTTATTAAGGGATTTCTACAGACTAGACAGACCACCAATCAATTGTAATCTACATACTAGCACCAAACTGAAAAAAATGAAACTTTAAAAAAATTTCCACTTAAGCACTTAAAATAATTAGGAATAAATTCAATGAAAGACGTCCAACACGTCCTACACTGAAAACTATAAAACACTGCAGAGGCTGGCCGGACCCAGTGACTCACACCTGTAATCCCAGCAACTGGGGAGGCTGAGGTGGGTGGATCACCTGAAGTCAAGAGTTCGCGACCAGCCTGACCAACATGGTGAAACCCAGTTAAATACAAAAATTAGCCGGGCATGGTGGCAAATGCCTGTAATCCCAGCTACTCAGGAGGCTGAGGCAGGAGAATTGCTTGAACCCACGAGGCGGAGGTTGCTGTGAGCAGAGATCACTCCACTGAACTCCAGCCTGGGCGACAGAGAAAGATTCCATCTCAAAAAAAAAAAAAAAAGTATAGATATACAGATCAATGCAACAATAAAAAGACATTTATAGACAATTGATTTTCAACAAAAGTCAAAGTAACTAAATGAGGAAAGGATAGATAGTCTTTTCACCAAATGGTGCTTGAACAACTGGATATTCATATGGGAAAGCAGAACCTCAAATTTCACCGCACATCATATAAAAAAATTAACTTGAAATAAATTTGAAACAGATTTAAATGTACTGTCTAAAACTGTAAGGCTTCCAAAACAAACAAAGGTGAAAATCTTTACAATTTGGTGTTGCTAAATACGTAAGACACAAAAAACACTAACCATAAGTAAAAAGTGATAAACTAGACTCAACAAAATTAAAAAACACCTGCTAAGAAAATGAAAGACAAGCCACAGAACAAAAGAATACGGTCATCTCTCTGTATCCTTAGGGGACTAGTTTCAAGAACCCCTCTCTATCCTCCTAACCCACCCAAAACTGGACACCAAAATTTGAGATGCTCAAGTCCCTTATAAAAAAAAAAAAAAGCATCGTATTTACATATAACCTATGCACATCTTCCTTATACTTTATTTAAACCAATCTCTAGATTACTTATAATATCAAAATATGATTAAATGCTATAAAAATAGCTGTTATACTGTATTTTTATCTGTATTACTTTCTATTCTCGTATTGTTATTTTTTTACCATTTTCCAAGATTGGTTGAATCTGTGGATGTGGAACTCTCAGACAAGCAGGGCTGACTGTATATTCAAAATTCACATGGCTAACAAAGTACTTGTATCCACACGCATAAAGAACTTGTAACTCGGTAATTTTTAAAACTTTGTTCTTAAAATGAATTAAGAATTAGACACTTCACCTAATAAAAGGATATGCAAATGGCCAATAAACACATGAAAAAAATGTTCAACACCATTTGCTATTAGAAAAATGCAAATAAGGTGGAGCATGGTGGCTGACACCTATAACCCCAGCACTTTGGGAGACTGAGGCTGGAGGATCAGTTGAGCCCAGGAGTTAAAGACCAGCCTTGGCACAGACAGAGATCCCATTTCTACATAAAAATTTTTACAAAATAAAATTAGCTGGATGTGGTGGCATGCACCTGCAGTCCCAGCTACTCGGGAGGCTAGGGTGGAAGGATTCCTTGAGCCTGGGAGGTCAAGGCTATAGTGAGCCAGGATCATACCAACCTGGGCAACAGATAAGACCCTGTCTCAAAACAAAAAACAAAAAATTTAAAAAGAAAAATGTAAATTGAAACCACAATAAAATACCACTCACACTGAAAAAAAAAATTAAAAACACAACATATGACATAAATGAGATTACAGGAAAATAAAATGGTACAATCAGGTTGAAAAACTGTTTCACTCATTTAGAAACTGCAAAATATACACTATATGACTCAGCAATTCTACTCCTATTTGCCCAAGAGAAATAGAAAGACTTGTTCATGAATGTTCATTGTCACTTCAATGATAATAGCCAAAAATTGGAAACCCAAATATCAGGTGAATGAAGAAACAAACTGTGGGATAGTCATACTACAGTGAATACTACTCAGCAATAAAAAGCAACAAACTATTGGAACACAAAGCAACATGGAGGCCTCTCGAAAACATGCAGAGTAAAAGCAGCCAAACATTAAAGAATACGTACAGCATGATTCCAATTATACAAACCTTTTTTATACACACACACACACACACACACACACACAGACACACACATTTTTTCAGACAGGGTCTCACTCTGTCATTAGGCTGGACTGCAGTGGCATGATCCTGGCCCACTGCAGCCTCAAACTCCTAGCTCAAGAGATCCTCCCCACTTCAGCATCCCAAAGTGATGGGAATGTGGGCATGAGCTACAGTGCTCAGCCCACTTACATGAAATTCAATTACCTTAATTAGGGTGATGGTTATCTGGGTGTGTACATTATCAAAAGTCATCTAATTGTACACTGAAAATGAATATATTTTGTTGTTTAAATTATACTTCAATAAAGTTGAATTTCAATGCTAATAAAGCAGTAAAGTTTATTTATATAAGCCTAGATTACAGAAAATTTTGGGAAACTATTATTTGAGTCATATTATTTGTATTTTGGCCAAATAACAGCAGCCTCCTAAACAGTCTTCCTTCAATGAATACTCCCTAGTCTTTACTCCCTCAAAGTAAACAGACTAATTGAAAACCATTCTGGTTTCTCCAGCCAAAAGCCCTTCTTGTGACCTACTTCAGAAGCATATTATTGCCTATTACCATAAAAATGTATTAATAGAAGTTACCATGTGCCAGATGAGGTGAAGTTTTATAAATATTATCATTTAACTTTAAAACTCTGCCTGTTACATAGGTAGCATTGTCTCTATTTACCAATGAGAAGACTGAGGGTGAAACTCTGGATAATTTCCCTAAGGTTACACAAGGTACAAAACAGAGAAGCAACAACTGGCCCATTATACAACACTGCCTCCCACAAAAGTAAGTGGTTCCTTTCTTTCTACAGCATGATGTCATCTCTTTGAAGGAGAAGGTGAATTGCTACATTAACACTGACAACAACTTTGAAAGGCCCAGTAGTTGACCCCTCACCTGTCATCTCCAAAAATCCTTACTCCTCCAACAATCTTTATGAAGTGGGGTCCCACTTTATAGATGAAGAAACTGAGGTTCACGGTAATCAAGCAATTCATCAAAACACAAACCTAAGTGGAAGACCCTGAATTCAAATCTTTATCTGTCTGACTTCAAAGTCCATGTTTTTACCATCTTACAGCACTTCAGTAAAGGCACAAACAATGCATTACACAAACGGATAGTGGTCAAGACTAAAAACACAATGTCTTTAAAGGAGAAAAGTCTGACTCTTTTACAGCCATATTACAATGGTTATCCTCATTTCCCAAGATCTTTAATAATGACTCTGAGTATTGTTTTTAAAACAAAGACTAGTACCAAGACGTGTTTTGGATTTGGATTTTTTCAGATTTTGGAATATTTGTATATACATAATAAAATATTTTGGGGCTATAACCCAAGTCCAAACATTAAATGCATTTGTTTCATAGCATGAAGGTAATTTTATACAATGTTTAATAATTCTTTGCCTGAAACAAAAGTTCTGGCTGCAACTTTTCACTGGAAGTCAGGTGTGGAATTTTCCACTTGTGGTGTCAAAAAGTTTCAGGTTTGGGAGAATTTCAGATTTTAGATTTTTGGATTAAAGATACTCAATCTGTAAATTAAAAGGCTAATATAAGGAACAACAGTTCTAAATATTATAGTCAGGGAAATCCTGAAAAATCCAGGATTATATATTCTGTGCCAAAATACATCAAATATGTAAAGACTCCCTTCCATAAATCATCTGTACTATAATACCACATAACCCATTGTTTAAAGTACTTCAAAAATAAAATCTGTTCAGATAAAATATGTGGCCTATCAACCTTTTGGGTAAAATCAAAACTCTACTTTGAGAGTGATAAAGCACCTTTCTCCCATTATTAAATAACAATCATTCAGGGCTCTATCTCATCTCACATATTACCCTCCAGAACACAAGTCTGTTTTGTGTTTTGCTTTGTTTTGCTTTATAATGCTGCCGATGGAAAATTCAAGGAAATGGTTAGTTACCTTTCTCAATATTACAAGTCTAAGAAATCTAAAAATAAACTTCATCTACAATCTTTCTCAATATTGCTCAATTCCACTAAAATCATAAGGCCTTTTTCTGACCACCAGTATGAGAAAGAAATAAAAAGAAAAAAACTTACAACATACATCTGAAAGCCTCAGCAGCAACACTTCTTAAACTAAAAGTGTAATAAAAACCCACTTAAGAGGAAAGAAAAATAGTTTTCATTCTTAAACTAAGTGATTCATAGTGTTTTATATCAAACATCTCAGAAAGTTAAGACAACTTTATTAACATAAGTCCCCTAAAGTCAAAATGAGAAGTCTCAAACGTGACTGGGCAAAGTGGCTCAGGCCTGTAATCCCAGCACTTCAGGAGGCCAAGGTGGGTGGATCACAAGGTCAAGAGATCAAGACCATCCTGGCCAACATGATGAAACCCCGTCTCTACTAAAAATACAAAAATTAGCTGGGCATGGTCACACACGCATATAGTCCCAGCTACTTGGGAGGCTGAGGGAGGAGAATCGCTTGAACCCAGGAGGCGGAGGTTGCAGTGAGCCAAGATCACACCACTGCACTCCAGCCTGGCAACAGAGCAAGACTTCGTCTCAAAAAAAAATAAGTCTCAAACGTTAGAATACATATGTAATAATAGCTGGATGACTAAATACATCCAGCTAAGTATGCTCAAGTTTTAGAACAAGATATCTATCAATCAACCACCTGCTTCTCTAGTTTCCAAGGTCTGTAGGCAGCAATGCAAAAAAACAGCAATCTGTTTCCTCATTAATGTATATCCTCAAACTGTCTTCAATCCAATTTCTTTCTTAAGTGAAAGCAAGTTTATCAGAGAAGAAAGTACAATTTAACTTCTATTTAAATAGTAAGAGAAACGACATTTGAATGAGACCTACAAAATATACTCTGTATTTATCTACTCTTCTAGGTTCTACTTCTGGATCAAGTAATCCACCAACATATCACTGTGGTTACAGAGGTCACAAACCTGAACATATGAAGCAGCCTGGTGAAGGACAAAAAGTCTTTAATTGTGCTTAACAAGAAACCATGAGCTGCTATTAAAAAGTATAATTCCAAAATTCGAAACACTCAACTGTTAACAGTAATATGGTTATTGGGTATGCATTTAATAAAATTAAATTCAATCCCTGCCTCACAGGGATCACCCTTTCGGTGTGTGATCCACACACCAAAAACAAAACATTTCCAAGTAGAATCAGATATTTTTAAAAACTTCTAAATATAAAAATATAAAACCTCCAAATAAAAAAAAAAAACTTCTAAAACAAAAAAAATGGGGGGGCCCACAGTGGCTCACATCTGTAATCCCAGCACTTTGGAAGGCTGAGGCAGAAGGATCACCTGAGGTCTGGAGTTTGTGACCACCCTGGGCAACATAGTGAGATCCTGTCTCTACAAAATTAAATTAAATTAAATCAACCAGGTGTGGAGGCACATGCCTCTTGTCTTAGCTACCAGAGAGGCTGAAGTAGTAGGATCACTTCAGCCCTGTTTCAAAAGAAAAAAACAAATCTATTCCATACTCCAAGATTATTAAGATTCTCTCATTTATTAATTAACTTAGGAGACAAGAGTCTTGCTCTGTCACCCAGGCTAGAGTGCAATGGCTCAATCACGTCTCACTGCAGCCTTGACCTCCCAGGCTCAAGCAATCCTCCCACCTCAGTCCCTAGCACACATTACCACACTTGGCTTATTTTTTAATTTTTTTGTAGAGACAAGTCTCACTCTGTTGCCCAGGTTGGTCTCAAACTCTTGGGCTCAAGCAAACTTCCTACCTCAGCCTCCCAAAGTACTGAGATTACAGCCATGAGCCATCATGCCTGGACAGATTTCTTTTAAATTGTTTTTTATTTTTGTTTAAACGTGTATCGAAAAAAATTAAAGCAACACAAACACACATACCACTCCAGTGGTAACTATTGTTAACATTCATTATATATTTTTTTCAGAACCTTCGATACCCGTATATAGACTATGTATATACCGTATACATTATGTGCCTGCCAAAATTGTGTACCACAAGATTATACTGTGTGTATTTTCTCTCCAATATACCTTTTTTTTTTAACTAGTACACAGTAGGCATTTTCACGTCACAATGTATAGCTCTAGCTTAATTCTCTTAATGTCTGCAAAAAAATTCTGAAGTCTAAACACATATAACAAATTTTTAACATTTAGATTGTTTTAACTTTTTTCACTAGTCAAGCAGAGTTACTAAGAGTTTTTAATAAACATTTTAATAAACATTTAGAAGACAATTCACAGAAGGCTTACCTACTAACCCGGGAGGTTTTGGATACCTATGTAGGAGTCACAGGAAAATGTCCCCTTTGCTCTCTAATGGTTCACTGAAAAACCAACTCACAAAAGGGAAATCAACTGAAGAAATGGAGTAACAAATTTATTAATGTACATGAGGAGAACCAGAGTGATCACCCCCAGATTTCTTAAATAAAACACAAAGAAAATGGTAATATGTTTTATAATAATCATTAAAAACACAAACCATATAAAAAGTTAAGAGATAAGCCAAACAGACTAAGAATATTCACTTAACATAATCAGAGTATGAAATGAATTTAAAACTTCCTAAAACCAATTTAGAAAGACCACCCAAATGGCTGTGAAGGAAAAGAACAACCAATTCAAGAAACGAACACTTGAACAGTCATCTAACATTTGAAAACATACTCAACCCCATAATCAAAAAATAAATTTAAAAACGTGGTATCATTTCAAAATTATCTGATTTACAAACAAGTAAAAAATCTCACAATGCCATGAATCATAACAATCTGAAGATAGCAAATTCTCATATTCCAGTGCTAAAATATGCAAAGTGACAGCAAATTTGACAATATCCAACAAAGCTAAAATAATTCCCATAACCTCCAAAATCTTCAGCCCACTAATTGCACTTCCGGGTAATTCGCCACAAAGGGCTTCATTTCAGACTTAATAACCGCATATATATACACATAGAAATAAAAATTTCACAAAACATTTTATCCTTATTGTTTGCAATACAACCTAATACTTTTCTATCTAATTCCTAAATTGATTTCACAATCCATTAGGGAGTTACAATATGCAGTTTTTTTGTTTGTTTTTCGTTTCTTCATTTGTTTTTTGAGATGGAGTTTCGCTCTTGTCACCCAGGCTGGAATGCAATGGTGTGATCTCGGCTCACTGCAACCTCTGCCTCCCAGGTTCAAGCAATTCTCCTGCCTCAGCCTCTCAAGTAGCTGGGATTACAGGCACCCGCCACCACACCCAGCTAATTTTTGCATTTTTAGTAAAGATGGGGTTTCACCATGTTGGTCAGGCTTGTTTCAAACGCCTGATCTCAGGTGATCCACTCACCTCGGCCTCCCAAAGTACTGCTATTACAGGTGCAAGCCACCACGTCCAACCACAATATGAAGTTTTAAAAACTTGCCAAAGATGTTAAATGTAAACACAAGGACTCCTAATAGGGAAATGTTCAATATAACATTGTTTTTAATACATGAAAACCTAGAAACAATCTAAATGTCTATCAACATAAGAATAAATAACTTTAATCTGGCTATATTCACATAATAGAAGACAATTTTACAGCAGATAAAAGTAATGACTATTTATTAGGCGGGCCATATGAAACTGTCATTTTTGTAGGTCAAAAATGGTTACGTATCAGCAGTTTCACATAAATCAAAAAAATTTCATGAAAGATAAGTTATAGAATAGGCAGAATATATCATTTACATAAAATTTGAAAATATGCAAAGCAATACTACAATTTGTGAATATATACCTATGTAGCAACTATATAAAAACATGCATTAAAAATGATCAGGCCAGAAACAGTGGCTCACACCTGTAATCCCTGCATTTTTGGGAGGCCAAGGTGGGCAGACTGCCTGAGTACAGGAGACCAGCCCGGGCAACAGGCAAAACCCAATCTCTACCAAAAAATACAATTATTAGCCAGGCACAGTGGTGTACACCTGTATTCCGAGCTACCTGGGAGGCTGAAGTGAGAGAACTGCTTGAGCAAAGGAGATGAGCTGCAGCGACCCACGATCATGCCACTGTACTCTAGGCTGGGTGACAGAGTAAGACCCTGTCTTGAAAAAAATAAAAATGATCAACGCCATACTCAGGATAATAGTTAACTTCTGGGAAGAAAGTAAACTGTAATTCAAGCAGTTGCTTCAGCTGTATATATTTTTTTCCTCGGAAAAAAATGAGAAATGTGGGAACATGCTAAGATGTGCTACAGGTGTATGGTTAATATATGAACGTTAATTATATTGGTCTCTGTAGTCTCATGCATGTTTGAAATATTTGAAGGAAAAAAAACCTTTATTGACCAAATAAAACACATATTTGCAGCCTAAATTCAAATCAACTCCCATTCAAAGTGCATTTCATTGGCTTGAAATCTTAATGTTTACCCCTTACCTTTTTTATTAATGTGGGGCCACTTACAACAACAACAAAACAGCTTTTATATAATGTCCAATTTAAATAGTTTCTTAAAATCTGTCAAGAGAGGATTTTACCCCTCAAAAACTGGTCTTGTTCTTCCTTCTAGTTTAGTGCTATGTATTTTACCATATTTCCATTTTTACCCTTACTGCCAAGCAAATTCAAACCCAATTTTTATTCTTAGTCATTGAATTATGCTGCCACTTGGGAAAAGAATATATGCTTTGTCCTTTCCTTGATTTCTTCTTTTTACACATATTTTATTACACTTCCAGATCTTTTATTTTAAGTTACCAGAAATCCTTTCTGGAAGAAGTAGGATAAAATAAATTTCAAGAAAATAAAGTCAACCTTCTGTTCCATTCTGCTAAAGTTTTCATAATATATTCCCCACCACAAAGACTTCCTCCTTAACAAAAGGAATGGGTATAAGGATACAACTAGGCACACACGTTCAGTAAACTAAATTTCAAAACATACAAGATTAAAGTGAGTATGTGACCAATGAAAAATAATTAGCTGATATATTAATAACAAACATCCAAAAGAAAGGCCAAAGTGTAATAAGCTAATTAATTTTGCCCCTTTAAGACCATACATTTTGCATGTTTTGTTTTCTGTACATACATATTGCGGAAATAAGAACATTCTTGGCAGGGCGCAGTGGCTCATGCCTGTAATCCCAGCACTCTGGGAGACCGAGGCTGGCAGATCACGAGGTCAGGAGTTCGAGACCAGCCTGACCAACATGGTGAAACCCCATTTCTACTAAAAATACATAAATTAGCCAGGCGTGGTGGCAGACACCTATAATCTCAGCTATTCAGGAGGCTGAAGCAAGAGAATCACTTGAACCTGGGAGGTGGAGGGAGCAGTGAGCCGAGATCACGCCATTGCACTCCAGCCTGGGCCACAGAGTAAGATTCCATCTCAGAAAAAAAAAAAAAAGGAATATTCTTATATTCAATAAATCCAATAAGAATGTGCAACACCATCAATAAGTTATAAAGAAAATACCATTTTGTTGTAGTCTTCCATTAAAAAACTAAAGTGTCCTTTCCTACAGGTATTTTTCCCATGCCTGAAGATAATCTGGCAATTCTCAGAATTCATCTTCCCTTTTCCTTCTGTCTGGACACTTAAGATGTCTAATTAAGCCAATCTATAATATTAGCCAACATATATCCCCTTCTAACACGTGATATACTCCAATCCAGAAAACTGAAAACCAGAAGTAATGTGAAACAAATCCCCTACTTAACAAATTCCTCAACTTCCAATTTCTAAGCACCAAATGTACTTATAAAATACGCTAATTATTTCCTAAAAGGTCCTAAGATATCAATTAGTCCTATTTAACTCATTTTAGAGATGAAACAGAACATATGCCAAAGTGACAATTTTATACTGCAGTTTTTCTTTTCTTTTCTGAGACGGAGCTTTGCTCTTGTTGCCCAGGCTGGAGTGCAGTGGCACAATCCCAGCTCATCGCAACCTCCACCTCCTAGGTTCAAGCAATTCTCCTGCCTCAGCCTCCTGAGTAGCTGGGATTACAGGCATGCACCACCATGCTCAGCTAATTTTTGTATTTTTAGTCGAGACAGGGTTTCTCCATGTTAGTCGGGCTGGTCTTAAACTCTCGACCTCAGGTTATCCGCCCACCTCGGCCTCCCAAAGCAGTGGGATTACAGGCGTGAGCAACCACACCGGGCCTATACTGCAGTTTTTCAAGTTTATATTTCACAATTTTAAAAGATTATTTTTAACAAAATTAAAGCACTTCACTCAGCAGTAAGCCCAAAAGAACACGAACCAATTTAGGTTTTTAAAGAACTATTTACTCACCACCTGCTATATACCAGACCTGCCAGTAGACATAAAGAAAGTTATATGTTCCTTACCCTCAAGAAATATATCATCTATTAGACAGGCACCCAGATTCTTTTTAATCAGTGATACCAAAACCATATGCTTTCAAGAGCCAAGGAGAAAATGTAAATAGGTGGAGCAGCTCCACCTAAGGGAGTACCAGGAACAGAACGCACGCTCTACCTGAAGTAATCATAAATCAACTTCAGAAGAATGCTATTGAAACAAAACACATCTCCAAGTTAGATAGAATATACTGGAAATGCTTAACCTCCTATCAGATAAACGAAGATTTTTTTTTTAAGTTTGTAATGACACGGAGAAGCCAGACCCCATCCACATTTCCGGTGAGAGTTTACATTACTGTGACCTTTCTGGATGGCAGTCTGATGATACACATCAAAATGAAAACCGTATTTTCTTCAACTATTACAAAATTACTAAAGGGGAATTAACTTACAATAAATATATATAAAATGTATGGACAATTTACAATCCATTTATATAATCTAAAGATCCAGCAGTAAGAGCACTATTAAGTTATAGCATATCAATTTAATAATACACTAGAGAACTACTAAAAAGAATAGAGTAGATATAGATATAAAGTAAGCCACAAATATTAATTTTAAAAACATACACACAGGGCCTGGCATGGTGGCTCACACCTGTAATCCCAGCACTTTGAGAAGCCGAGGCAAGGAGAATCACTTGAGTCCAGGAGTTCAAGACCAGCCTGGGCAATATAGTGAAATCCTGTCTCTATTACAAACGCAAAAATTGGCCTGGCATGGTGGCGTGCAACTGTAGTACCAGCTACGTGGGAGTCTGAGGTGGGAGGATTCCTGGAGTTCAAGACTGCAGTGAGCCGAGATTGTGCCATGACACTCCAGCCTGGGTGAAAAGAGCAACACCCTGTCTCAGAAATAAAGTAAAATAAAACACACATACACACCCCCAAACACACACACATAATCAGCCAAGACAGCACCACTTGCTGAGCTCCCAAGTGCTGTTTCTGGTCACATCCAGAAATACAATTCCTCGCCACCGCTGAGATGCGTTTGCAAGGGTCAGTGGTATGCATTCTCTGAGAACTACTCACTGTGGATCCAGTCTACAGCCAACATGTCCTGCAGAAACTAGCTGCCCAGTAACAAACAGCAGCTATAGAATCTAATAAAGTGGATCCACTGGCTGACATTAAAGGGTTCCTACAGCAGTACTATATGCACTACAAATCCAACGTGGAGATTCTCAAATTAAAACCAAATAAACCCAGAAAAGAACTGGCAGAGCTGGTGATATCTATGGCACAGATTGGTCATTCTTATCCAGAATGTTCTTCAAGAGCTAAAATATCTACTTTCCTACAATTATACCGTCTTGAATCAAGATCATCTAGTAACATTCTGCAAAGCTTTGATCTTGCTGAAAAATAAGTATCACATCAATCCATCAAGTTTGCTAGCACTCTTCTTTGAACTTCCAAATTGCCATAAGCTTGTAAGACTTTACATCCTCATGTTGTGACTGATAGCAAGAATATAACTGTAAAACCCAAGAATAAAGTGAATATAGTGCCGCAGAATTTCATATACACCATATTAAGAGACGGCAATGTAATTACAGCCAAGATATCTTTGGATGTGACGACTGAACTCTTCAAGAAACATCTGGACTGATGCCAAAACTGTCAATGTCATCACAACTGCATGTTTCAAGATACTGCTCGCTGCCTTGACATTCTTCCTAGGATAAGATGACGAAGAGAAACAAATAGGACAGACTCAAAATCTGAGGATAAACTGACAAGAGGCCTACTAGTTCAGTGTGTCACTGGGAAGAGTGACTCCAAACACAAAACACTGAAAAGGTTAGGAAAAGTGCCCAAGAAGCCAAAGAAGAAAAAACTCAAGGTAACTGTTAAGCTATCAGCTTTATTCATAATCCCCAAAGTTCTACCAAAACTCTCCTGAAGCACATAGCTAAGGAGAGGTTTGAAGTAACATGATGCTCATAAGTCTTATCTCCAGATTGGTAGGAATTCACAAGCCTTCTAACTTCTATGCCTTTGGGCAAAAGTTTCTGCTGCGGCACCACAGAGAAGTAACAGAAATCATTCTGTTTGCTGAACATGCATTTCATGACCTGTTAGTCCCAGGGATCATTCAGTTACTGTTCATGACTGTGACCAACCATTATGGACAAGAACTTTGGGGAAGACATGACAGTTCGAATCAATACTATAAAAGAGATAATAACTTGACCGGGCATGGTGGCTCATGCCTGTAATCCTAGCACTTTGAGAGGCCGAGGCGGGTGGATCGCAAGGTCAGGAGTTCAAGACCAGCCTGGCCAAGATGGTGAAACGCTGTCTCCACTAAAAAAAGAAAATACAAAAATTAGCTGAGCATGGTGGCATGTTCCTATAGTTCCAGCTACTTGGGAGGCTGAGAGACGGTGCCACTGCACTCCAGCCTGGGTGACAGAGCAAGACTCCATCTCAAAAAAAAAAAAAAGAGATAATGCTCAATGTCCCCTAGCCATGAGAGAAGACCTTCCTTAAGACCTGTCCCAGTTTAAAACACACAAGGATAAGAATATGATGATGTCTACTACAACTGTGATTCAGTTCTTCCAAATCCTCAGATGATGCAGAATAAATCCCAGGGTAAGCTGACAGAGACCCCAATAAAATCAAGAGTGTAAGAATACGGCCAGGCACAATGGCTCCTGCCTGTTAAATCCAGCTATTCAAAAGGCTGAGGGAGGAGGATTGCTTGAGGCCAGAAGTTCAAGACCAGCCTGGACAACTTGGCAAAACCCCATTTCTACAAAAAAATACAAACATTGGCCGGGCATGATGGTGCATGCCTGTAATCCCAACTACTTGGTAAGCTGAAGTGGGAGGATCACTTGAGCCCAGGAAGCAGAGGTTGCAGTGAGCTATGATTGCACCACTATACTCCAACCTGGGCAATAGAGTAAGACCCTGTCTAAAAAAATAAAAATAAAAAAGAAGAAAAAGAAAAGGATAAAAATGATAAAGATGGGTGGGGAAGCACCAGTCTCAGTGAGGAGGAGGGTGCTGCTAGTGAATCTGTTGAAGAATAGAAACTGCAAGAGATCTCCAAGAAGCTGAACGGCACCTATGGAGGAGTGGAAAGCCAAAGCTAAAGGATGACTTCTAGAAAATCTGCATGGCTCAACTAAGGAAAAAATTCAGAGCTGCCCCCAGGGAAAGCTCAAGAGGAAATATATTGAAATAGATAGTGATAAGGAGCAAGTAATTTTTTGAAACATTGACGACCTTCAAAAAAAACCAAAGTCTGACAAGGAGACATGATTAGCAATTGCAATGGCTGGACAGACCAAAAAGAATTTGAGGAAGAAAACCAAAGTGAATCCATTTTCCAAATTCACAGATAAAGAAAAAAAAGAAGAACTTCAACGATTAGGTATAGCCAAAATGTCCAGTCAAAAAATAAGCATTCCTTTGGGAAAAAGTTGCTGCCACTATGAGATGAGGAAGGAAGGGAGGAAGGAAGGAAGGAAGGGAGGGAGGGAGGCAACAAAAGTAAAACTGTCTAAAAAAAAAGAGAGAGAGAATGGTCTCACTGAGGAATGGGAGTACCATCATTTGTGGAGTGTAACTCTAGTGGACATTTAACCTTTAACAAGGGCAAAGAAGCCTCTTCTGCCTACTCACAGAGTTCATAAGGCTTTGGAGGGAGAAAGGAGGGAGGGAAGGGAGGGAGGGAAGGGAGGGAGGGAGGGGAAGGAGGAAAAGACAACTTAGAGCTAAAGTATAAGATGAGAGAACAATTGGCAGAGCTATTTTGATCTGAAATATTGAGCTAGTGGTTAGGGATTGATTTTAAAACAAGAGGTCAGACTCAGACAATAGGAAAGAGAAAGAGGTCTAGATATGAAAATAGAAGACAGCCAGACTTGGGGCAGGCATAGCACACATTCCAGCAACCACCAGCCAACAGGTGCAACTGCTCATTACAATTTCTCTGCAGGGAAGACAATATTAACATGTCATTACACAAGCAAGCACATTTTATCTTCTCATTTGCTACAGCATTAATTCAACACATGCTCATGGAGGGCCTGTCTGAAAGACAAAGTTCTTTGAGGAAACTTGTTAAGTTTGCAGTTCTCAAAGAGTTCACAGTCTCATAACATGGAACTCAACCATATTATTACATAATTTGGATATGGAGAAAATAAGCAGTATTAGGACATAACTGCCTTTGTAATAATTCAACATAATTAAGGTATTTGTTTCTTTTACCTGTCTCTCTTTTTTGTAATAGAATTATGATAAATGTCTTAAAGAATTATTAGTAGACTAAGATGTATATTTGAATTTGCCATAGCATTTACAAACTGTAAATTTAAAGGCTTATGTAATTTTGACAAACAAGAGAAACAAAACACTGTTTCTGAATCTTTTCAAAATAATATAGAAGGAAGTACACATGAAATTCTTTGTACAATAGTTGCTTCTGAAACTGCACTTTATCATTCAGTGCCCCAGGTGAGTAACAGCTATTTTGGTTGCCTTCCCCTTTTCAGGTTCCCCTTTTAGTAGCAAATTCTTGTGGCTTGAGTATTTATAACACCAGGAACATGATTATTTAGAAGAACCAAGATTGATGGAACTGCAGAAAAGTTACAATTTGTTTAATAGGTTAATTAAGTAAGAAAATACATAGAAAAGAACTCGATACATTAAAAAACCGTGCAGCAGGATTAACTTTCCATCACATGAGTACCGGTGAACACTTAGCTGAGACTGGTTACTGCAGAGACTGTCATAGTTCCTGTCTAGATCCATTTTTGTTGCCTTCCTGACCCTAAAGCTCTGACCCAAGGTGTACAAAGATGCAACTCCAGTATCAAAGCTAATATGATCATTACTGACCATTCTGATAGATTTCTGCAGCCACCAGATGCATATCTGTTGTGCTGTTTTTTCTACTTCTCTCTTGTTATTACAACAAATCAGGATGTATTAATATAAAGAAGGTGTAGGAAAGAGTATATGCTTTGGCAACACACAGATTGGGACCCAAATCCTTGACCAGATACATGTTTGCTCAGTTATCTTTCTGATTCATCTGACCTTTAGTTCCTCACCTGGAAAGGAGGGAGGAACATAGCAGAAACACCCTTACTTCCACACAATGGCCCTTCACGCCTGTCCTGAACCTTCACTATGTTTTCATGCAAGAAACATGAAACATACTTCTCCTTATGAATGCTCACATCTGCTGTGAATTAGTTCCAATTTGTGCCTGTGGAGTAGAAAAACTGATTCTCCTGGGAACAAAAAATATATTTCAGAAAACCGAATCTTATTTTTTTATAGATAGAAAGAAAACATATAGCTAATATGGGAAGAAATTGAAACAGAGTATCTATTGATTCTTTTCTGGGGAGAAATATATCTACAAAGATAATTGGGCCAAATAGTATAGAAAGGATTTAGGATCATCACTCAGGACAGGATCTCAACAATTTTCATTATGCACTTCTCTTTTTCCAATTTTGTGTATATCTTAGTCTGCTCAGGCTGCTATGATGAACTACCATAAACTGGATGGCTTATAAATAATAGAAGTGTATTTCTTACAGCTCTGGAGGCTGGGAAGTCCAAGATCAAGGTAAATTCAGTGTCTGGAGAGGACAGGGCAGCTCTCTGAGGCCTCTTTTACAAGGAAACTAATCCCATGCTTATGGGTTACGGTTTCATAATCTAATTACCTCCCAAAGGCTCCGTCTCTTAATATCATCACCTCTGTAATTAGATTTCAACATATATATGAATGGGAGTATAGGGGCACAACATTCAGATCATAGCAGTGTATTTCAGAACACACATATTAGTGAATGGAGAAGATGAATCACAGCTGTCTTTCCAACATGAGATCAACAACACTCCTCCCCTCTGCCAGAGCACATCCTACAGTGCAGTGTGCAGGATGATTTGCAGCTGTCCTCAATTTGGGGACTGGAAACTGGATCTAATGCAACTATACCACTACCTAGTTCTGGGTCTTTGGAGAGGTGGTTGTAGTGGGTTGAAATGGTGGACCTCAAAAGATTTGTGTACACGCTTACTTCCACACAATGAAGAACCTCAGATTGTGACGTTATTTGGGAAAAGGTTGTTTTTTTTTTTGTAAACGGGACTCAGTTAAGAATCTCATAATGAGATCCTACTGAATTTAAGGTGGGTTCTAAATCCAATGGCATGTGTCCTATAGAAGAGGAGAAATCTCAGAGAAACACAGAAGAAGGCCATGGAAAGACAGAGGCAGAGATTAAAGTGGTACAGCCCTAAGCCAGGAAAGACCATAGCCATGAAAAGCTGGAAGGGGCAAGGAAAGACTCTTTCCTACAGCCTTCAGCTTGATCTCTTGACATCTTGATCTGGGACTTCTGGACTAGAGAAGTATGAGAGAGTAAATTTCTGTGGTTTTAAGTCACCATGTATGGTAATTGCTTATGGCAGCCCCAGGAAGCCAATACAGTGGGACTCAGTTTCCTCACATATGGAACAATAGTGTTGGCGTACATGATCTCTAAAGGGTTTTCTAACTTGGATACATTGACTATGATTAGCTGGCATAAGCAGGCTGAAAAAAAAATCTTGAGGCTAGAGGGAGGTTATTAAGGAATTTGAGAGATTCTCATTTCTTTGCCAACTTCCATATCCATATAATCTCACCACTCTGAGTGTATGCAAAGTCCAACTCAGAAATAAAACAAGTTTAAAGGCAGAAAAAAAAAATATCAATCTTGTCATGATGCAGGATGCACATCTATAAATATCACAAGGCATTTATACAAACACTGTTTCCTAGCTGAGAAAATGTATTCTAAGACCTGCCACTTAACACTTTATAGTTGTAGTGAAAATGAATTTAATCTGGTATTTTCCCTTTAGCTAAGTGATCACTTAAATTCATTTAATCATTCAAATAGCATTTATGGAACATTTATTTTGGCAGGATATTGTAGGATGTGCTGGAGATACAGAAATAATCAATGACAGCTCTGCCCTCCAAAAACATGGAGTTTAGAGGGGGCACCAGGCAAGTAATCTAAATGTTTTCTTTGTAATAAACTGTAATAAGCATGATAACTTCTATTTTAGAGGTATCCTCAGAAAGATGGAACATAAGGGATGAGAATTTAATTCAACACACAGGAATCAGGAACAGCTGCTGAGGGGATATATGAAGTGTCCTAAAAGATAAGTAGATGTAATCAGGAAAATACATTACAGTGAAGTTCAGTTACATGGAACGATCCTGAGACCCGGATGTTAGTGAGCTAAGCTGGGGCATAGTGTGCATGGGGTGCTGTGATGGGAAAGAGAGATAGGCAAAGATCATCACATAATAATCAGATGTGTCTCAACTGAGTTAAGGCAATGGGATAGACATGAAGAAGAAAGTTGACAGAACCTGGTGACTGGCTGGAAATAAAGAAAACAGAAGAATCGCTGTTGCTGACATGACGACTTGCAGGACTAGTCAGATATGATGACGCGTAGCATCATTCCCCACAAGGCTGGAACAGATTGGGAAGAGGATATGGGATGTGGGGAGTTCAGGCTATAAGTACTTGCAAGGTGTCTTCACTAAGTTGTCCAGTCGTGAGATAAATCTAGAGTAATAAATTTGAATTAAATATTGACTTAACCATCATCAGTGGGTGAGATTTCTGAGGGAGAGTATACAGAGTTAAAGAACCAACACAGTACTTCTAGGGAACATCAGCACTTGAGGAGGAAAAGCTGGGGGAGGAAAGTCCATGAGTGAAAGAGAAGGTACTGATATACATAAAGGAGCAACACCAGCGTGTGTTGACTTGTAAGTCAATAAACAAGGCGATTCACAAGAAAGAAGATTCCAGCAGCACCAGATGCTCTGAAAGATAAGATAAGAAAGAAGAAAAGGAGTCCATTAGATATGGCAATTTGAAGACTGGCAAACATAGAATGAATTGTTTTAGTACAGACATAGACAAAAAAAGAAATATCCAGATTACACAGGGATTCAGTGAAAAAATAGCCCAGGAAGCATAGTGCATGCTTGGCAGAAGTGTGGCTCTAAAGGGAAAGAAGCATAGTGGGATATGGAGACAGAGGATGTCAAGAGTCAGGAAGAAGAACATGAGAGCAGGGACAATATCCTTGAGTATGATAGAGCAGTTGATGTTAAGAATGCAGGTTAAGGCCAGGTATGGCTCACACTCCCAGCATTTTGGGAGGCCGAGGCAGGTGGACCACCAGAGGTCAGGAGTTCGAGACCAGCCTGGCCAACATGGCGAAACCCTGTCTCTACTAAAAATACAAAAATTAGCCAGCCATGGTGGCAAGCACCTGTAATCCAGCTACTCAGGAAGTTGAGTCAGGAGAATCGCTTGAACCCAGAAGGCAGAGGGTGCAGTGAGCCGAGGTCGCACCACTGCACTCCAGCCTGGGTGACAGAGGACAGAGTGAGACTCTATCTAAAAAAAAAAAAAAGGAATGCAGGTTAAGATCTAGGCAGGGAAAGAGCCATCTGCCAATAAAACAGAGAATGAGGGAACAGTGGCCAGAGATTAATATCTATTTCTAACAACTGTAATAATGTACACTGTGAGGAGAAAGCTCTTGTTGTACCTTTGTTTCCTTCTTTGAAAAAAATGAATAATAATAGTACCTATCTCACAGTTTTTAGTAAAAATTAAGTTAGAGAATACAAATAGACATTTCTCAAAGAAGTAATACAAACAGGCAACAGACATATTTAAAAAATGCTTAACACCACTAGTCATCAGGGAAATGCAAATCAAACCCACAATAAGACATCATCTTACCCCAGTTACAAAGGCTATTATTAAAAAGACAAAAAGGTAACAGATGCTGGTGAAGATGCAAGGAAGAGACTGTAAATCAGTACAGCCATTTTAGAACACAGTATGGAAGTTCCTCAGAAAACTAAAAATAGAACTATCTTATGATCCAGCAATTCCACTACTGGGTATTTCACCAAATGAAAATAAATCAGTGAAGGAATGTCTGCACCCCCATTTTTATCGCAGCACAACTCACAATAGCCAAGATATAGAGTCTACCTAATTGTCCATCAACAGATGAATGGATAAAGAAAATGTGGTACATGTTCACAATGGAGTACTATTCCACCATAAAAAAGAAGAAAATCCTGTCATTTGCATCAACATGAATGGAACTGGAGGTCATTATGTTAAGTGAAATAAGCCAGGCTCAGAAAGATAAAGATAAATATTATATCATATATTCTCACTCATGTGTGGGAGCTAAAAATGTAGAACTCATGGAGTAGAATGATGCTTACCAAAGGCTGGGAAGGGAAATGGAGGAGAGAGGAAGAGAAGTGGTTAACAGATACAAATATACAGTTAGAGTAAAGAAATAAGTTCTAGTATTACAAAGCACAATAGGGTGACTATGGCTAACAGCAATATTTTGTTTATTTCAAAGTAGCTAGAAGAAAAGATTTGGAATGTTTCCCACACAAAAGAAATGATAAATGTTTGAGGTGACGGATACCCCAGTTACCCTGATTTGATCATTACACATTATGTGCTTGTATCAAAATATTACATGTACACCATAAACATGTACACATATTACATACTAATGATTTTTTATAATGACAGGTTACATAAAATATGGCACGTGTTAAGTTTTCAAATGTTGACTATTATTATTATTGCTATTTTTATTTTCTTAACAGCAGGAGGAATAATATGAGGAGTAGTTTTTTTCTGGGACTGCGTTGTACGAGGAGGATGCAGCAACCAGATGAAATGATGAATCTTAAATGGCAACTAGGAAAATAAGAAAGTCATCTGTCCTCAAAAAAACGCTAAAGATTCAACTGGAAACCTGTCATCCCACTTGGTGACTGGAAGTCATACATTTGTGATTTTCTAAATTGGAGAAAAGTAAGGCATGGAAGGAAACATGTTGGGATGATTTAGAGCTGGAATGAGGCAGTGTGGACACACAAGAAGGACCAAAAGCAAACAAACTCAGAGGCTGGCAATAGAGTTTTTAGTTCATGAACCATGAAGCTCCCAGGTGGTGGAGAAGTAAATTGGGCTCCAGGTAGGTCTGGGATAAATTTTAGTTTTTAAAGGATTTTAAATGTGTATCTTTCAGAAAAACAGATAAAGTATCAAACAAACTATCTTGAAATCTAAGATTTTAAGATTAGATAAAAACTGTAGAGGTACAGTTATGAAAATTATTGTTGAGGCAAAGGGAAAACAAAGCCCACTGAGGCTAAAGGTAGGGACTGTGAGACTGAGTTTCCTACAGATCGGGTGTTCTCCATGCTAGATGCACATTTGAATCTGGCATGAAAAATGAAAAATGGATTTGAAATCAACATCCATTTGCCACTCCCAGAGAATCTGCTTTAATTGTTCTGAAGATGGGATCCAGCTACTGGTGTATTTGGGACTTTCCCCAGTTGATTCTTCATTTGCTGTTAAAGTTGCAAACCATTCTAATAAATACATCCTTGAAAAGCAAAATTAATTCTGGCTAAATCATGATGCCAATTGATGATGTTGGTGATGACGATGATGACAGTAATAATAACAGAATTATGGTAGTAATAGAGCAGCAGTAGTAGTAGCTGATACTGAACGTATACTGATACTCCAGGCACTCTAAACATTTTAAAATCCAGTTTGAGGTAATCCCTATTTTGCAGGTTAGAAAATTGAGCCACAAAGACAATCATTAACTTCCCCAAGGTCATAGAGCTCATTAGTGGAGAGCATGAACTCAGGCATTGTGCTTAAGAACTGTCATTCTTAACCATTATGCCACACTTTGACAACTTAACACTCAAAATTGCCAGTCCTTAAAGACATCTTCAAGGTTAATGTGCAAGTTGGCATTAAAAAAGCAGATTAGTTTTCTCAGGAAGCTAAAACGAGCTAAAGTGAGACATACATATAAATATACAGTCATGTGCTGCATAACGATGTTTTACTCAGTGACGGGCTACATATAGAACACTAGTCCCATAAGATTACCATGGAGCTGAAAAATTCCTTTTCTAAGTTTAGATATGCTTAGATACACAAATATTTACTATTGTGTTACAACTGCCTACAGTATCCAGTACAGTAACATGCTGTACAGGTCTGTAGTCTAGGAGCAGCAGGCTATACCATACAGCCTAGATGTATAGTAAGCTGTACCATCTAGATTTGTGTAAGTGAACTCTATGAAACATTTCTCAGAACTCATAGCTGTCATTAAGCAATACACAACTGTATTACACCAAGGATGATCTACTAGTGTCTACTAGAAATAAAAATGAAGATTTCAGTCTGTCTGATCTCAAACTATTTAAGTAGTGGTTTTCTTTGAAAGAACACAGTTCACCACATATAAAATTAAATAGGTGAAAAAATAACCCTGTCAAATTATCATATAAAGATTTCACTGAGAGCTAAGATGTGACATCAAGATTAAAACGTACACACATCCAGAAGCCAAGAGAATCTTCAGCGTTTCTGCGGATAATTTTTTAAGTGATGCTTCCATTTACAACTAAGGCCTCAAAAGCAATTACAATGAAAACGAAAATTGACAAGTGGAACCTAATTAAACCAAAGAGATCTGGCCGGGTGCGGTGGCTCACACCTGTAATCCCAGCACTTTGGTGAGGCTGAGGTGGGTGGATCACAAGGTCAAGAGATCAATACCATCCTGGCCAACATGATGAAACTCCGTCTCTACTAAAAAAACAAAAACTAGCTGGGTGTGGTGGCACATACATGCAGTCCTAGCTACACGGGAGACTGAGGCAGGAGAATCACTTGAACCCGGGAGATGGAAGTTGCAGTGAGCCGAGATCTCACCACTGCACTCTAGCCTGGCGACAGAGCAAGATTCCGTCTCAGGAAAAAAGAAAAAAAAAAAAACTAAAGAGCTTCTATACAGCAAAGGAAGCTATCAACAAACAGACAACCTATGGAATGAGAAAAAATATTCACAAACTATGCATCTCACAAAGATCAAATATCCAGAATCTATAAGAAGCTTAATTTGACAAACAATAAACCAATAACTCCATTAAAAAAAGAGCAAAAGACGTGGACACTTCTCAAAAGAAGTCACACAAGCAACCAACAAACATATGAAAAAATGTTCTACATCACTAATAACCAGAGAAATGCAAATCAAAACCACAATGAGATACCGTATCTCACCAATCAGAATGGCTATTATTAAAAATTCAAGCCAGTTGCAGTGGCTCACTCCTGTAATCCCAACACTTTGGAGGCTGAGACAGGTAGATCACAAGGTCAGGAGTTCGAGACCAGCCTGGCCAATATGGTGAAACCCTGTCTCTACTAAAAACACAAAAATTAGCCAGGCATGGTTGCGGGTGCCTGTAGTCCCAGCTACTTGGGAGGCTAAGGCAGGAAAATCACTTGAACCCAGGAGGTGGAGGTTGCAGTGAGCTGAGATTATGCCACTGCACTCCAGCCTGTGTGACAGAGCGAGACTCCACCTAAAAAAAATCAAAAAAACAACAGATGCTGTCCAGGCTGTGGAGAAAAGGGAATGCTTACACACTATTTGTGGGAATGTAAATTAGTTTAGTCACTGTGCAAAGTGGTTTGGAAATTTCTCAAAGAACTTCAAACAGAGCTACCATTTGACCCAGCAATTCCATTACTGGGTATACATCCAAAAGAAAACAAATCATTCTACCAAACAGATACATGTACTTGCATGTTCTCAGCACTATTCAAATTAGCAAAGACATGAATCAACCTAGGTGCCTGTATTAGTTTGTTCTCACACTGCTATAAGGATATACATGAGACTGAGTAATTTATAAAGGAAACAGGGTGAATTGATTCACACTTCCAAATGGCTGGGGAGCCCTCAGGTAACTTAATATCATGGCAGAAGGAGAAGCAAAGACATCCTTCTTCACACGGTGGAAGGAAGTAGAAGAATAAGAGCCAAGTAAGGGGGAAAGCCCCTTATAAAACCACCAGATCTCATGAGAACTTACTCATTATCACAAGAATAGTCCCCTGGTTCCAGCACCTCCCACCAGGTCCCTCCCACCACATTTGAGGATTATGGGAACTACAAGATGAGATTTGGGTAGGGACACCGCCAAACTTTATTGTGCCTATCACTGGTGGACTGGACAAAGCAATTGTGGTACATATACACCACAGAATACTATGAAGACATAAAAAAGAATGAAATCATGTCCTTTGCAGTACCATGAATACATCCTGAGGCCATCACTCTAAGCAAACTAATGCAGAAATAGAAAACCAAATACCACATGTTCTCACATATAAGGGGTAGCTACACATTGGGTACCCATGGGTTAAAATGTGGGAACAATAGATACTGGAGACTACTGGTGGGGAGGGAGAAAGGAAGGCATGTGTTGAAAAAACTATCAGGTACTATTCTGAGTATCTGGAAGATGGGGTCATTTGTACTTCAAACCTCAGCATCATGCAATATACTCAGGTAACAAACCTGCATATAAACCCCGAATCTAAAATAAAAGTTGAAAAAAATTAAAGTGATTCTTTCAAAGAACTCTCCAGGAAGGACTGTGAGTTGAGAGCCACAGAAATGCCTTTCAGGCTTATGTGTACAACACGAAGTGATTGGCACCTCAAGAAAAGTTCTCTCCATTTTATACCTGGGAGAGAGGAGGAGTCAGAATAAATTTAATTCTGGGAATTTCAGCTGCAGTCTACTTCCTACAAATAATAATCATCCAAAGAACACGTGGAACCAGCTCAAGCCTGTAATCCCAGCACTTTGGGAGGCCGAGGCGGGCGGATCACGAGGTCAAGAGATCGAGACCATACTGGCCAACATGGTGAAACCCCGTCTCTACTAAAAGTACAAAACATTAGCCGGGCGTGGTGGTGCGTGCCTGTAGTCCCAGCTACTCGGGAGGCTGAGGCAGGAGAATTGCTTGAAACCGGAAAACGGAAGTCGCAGTGAGCCAGGATCCCGCCACTGCACTCCAGCCTGGAGATAGAGCGAGACTCTGTCTCAAAAAAAAAAAAAAAAAAAGAAAGAAAAAAAAAAAAGAACACCTGGAACCAAAGATACCCCATTCACCAACACATTAAGCTCTTTTGGTTAGTGTACAATTTATTATTAAATATGAATATTTGTTAATGCCAAGATGGCCAATTAGCAGCAGCTCAGGATTGTAGCTCCCAGTGAAAGCGCAGAGAGCGAGCGGATGCCGCGCTTTCAGACGAATTTTTGTTGCCCACAGATCGGGAGATTCCCACGGGTCACCAGCACTACTTTTTTGGCCGGCGCGGCTGTTTTGCCAGCTCCCCAGCACAGCGCTTCTCGGTGCACAGTATACGGGATGCGGTGCCCTTTGAGTCAGGCTCAGCTGGTCCCATCCTCACAAGGAGAACAGCAATTGGAAACACTGAGGACTGAGAGTTTCACAGCAAGCACAGCCGAACCGGGAAAGTCCAGCTCTGTGGGGAACGGGCGTCCCCCAAAGGAAAACTAAGAAACAGAAAAAACTTCGTCACCGGGAGGAGAGAGATCCAAGATGGCCGAGTAGCAACAGCCCAGGATTGTAGCTCCCAGTGAAAGCACAGAGAGCGAGTGGACACCGCACTTTCAGACGAATTTCTGTTGCCCACAAACTGGGAGATACCCAGCAGAGGAGCCACATGGGTCAACAGCGCGACACTTGGCCGGCGCGGCTGTTTTGCCGG
>CAUYLZ010037383.1:0-21532 GCA_963573645.1 Pithecia hirsuta | reverse complement strand
CATTTTCATTTTTTTTTTTTTTTTTTTTTTTATTGAGACAGAGTCTCGCTCTATCGCCAGGCTGGAGTGCGGTGGCGCGATCCCTGCTCACTGCGACTTCCGTTTTCCGGTTTCAAGCAATTCTCCTGCCTCAGCCTCCCGAGTAGCTGGGACTACAGGCA
Organism: Pithecia hirsuta; assembly: GCA_963573645.1. Taxonomy (NCBI): domain Eukaryota; kingdom Metazoa; phylum Chordata; class Mammalia; order Primates; family Pitheciidae; genus Pithecia; species Pithecia hirsuta. Next base: position 21,371 of record CAUYLZ010037383.1, on the reverse strand, counting down.
CGCACCACCATGCCCGGCTAATTTTTTGTACTTTTAGTAGAGAGGGGGTTTCACCATGTTGGCCAGGATGGTCTCGATCTCTTGACCTCGTGATCCGCCCGTCTCGGCCTCTCAAAGTGCTGGGATTACAGGCGTGAGCCACCTCTCTTTTTAATGAAAAGATTTCCTAGAAATGCCCTGGCAGCATCCCCTTAGAGTTTATTGGACAGAACTGAGTCACACAGCCTAGTTGGAAAGGAGGCTGGGGAAGATAGAATCTTAATTTCTCAACCTCTCATGAACAAAGAGAAGGAGGCTGGGAATGGGTGTTAAATTAGCCAAACAACTGTCTGCTACAGGTAGACTCAGGAGAACAGGAATTCTTACACAAGTTGTTTGATTATGAAGGCCACATCCATTTTTATTACTCTATACTTCCTCTTTTGTTGTAGGAATGTAAATTATTTTATAGAAATTTAACATATTAGTAAAAAATCTAAAAGGTTTTCATTACCATTATAAACTCTTTCAAATAAAATCTGATTTCTGTCTCCAGTGACCTATGATAGAAATGGCATGTTATAAATAAACCATTGTGTTTATGAAATAGGGATATTAACTCTCTTGGAAAGATGTTTGCCTTCAATATAAAAAATATGAGTGGCATTATAAAGCAGGAGTCATCAAATTGGCAACAGATTTCAGATATATTTAAATTGGAGGGGGGTGGATTACATGCTTTAAAAAATCCATTTGATATTTTGATCATAAATTCATGTAACCTAGGTAACATGTTTCCACTACATCTTTCAACCAAATATGTCTTCAACATTTTCCAATTTCAAGCCAGAATCCTGTTCCAAAGCTTTTTGTGTTTGCTTAAAGACTAGAGTTGAATTTCAATTTATTTTAGCAATCCACAGATAGTTATCAAGATGTAAATATATAAAATCTTAGAATATTTTAATTTTTTAAAGATTTTAAGTATTTACTTACTAATTCAACTTAACTATTAAAATACAATTCAGATCCAAGTTTTATTCCAAAGTTAAAATTGGCAATCATTCAGTATTTGGGATTTCTTTGTTTGTTTAAATAGAGATGGGATCTTGCCATCTTGTCCAGGCTGGTCTTGAACTGGTGGGCTTAAACAATCTTCTCACACTGGCCCCCCAAAGTGCTGGGATATAATTAGCATATTCATCCCCACCCAAATCTTATGTTGAAATGTAATCCCCCACCAGGTGAGGCCTGGTGGGAGGTGTTTGAATCATGGGGGCAGATCCCTCATGTATGGCTTAGGCCATCCTCTTGGAGATAAGTGAGCTCTTCTTAGAGTTCACAGGAGATTTAGTCATTTGAAAGTGTGTAGTGCCTTGTATCCCCCAATCTCTCTTTCTCTCTCTCCCTACTGCTCTTGCCATGTGACATGACTGTTCCCCCTTTTGCCTTCCACCTGGATTTTAATCTTCCTGTGGCCTGCCTAGAAGCCAAGTAGATGCCAGCACTATGCTACCTATAAAGCCTGCAGAACCATAAGCCAATTAAACCACTTTTTGAAATAAATTACCCAGTTTTAGGGTTTTTAGGTATTTCTTTATAGCAGTGCAAAAACAGCTAATATAATAGGCATGAGCTACTTTCGCAAGCAATAATTGTATTTGCCTATTAAAGGCAAAAAGAAATGAGTGTCTCCTTATCTAAAAATTAGCAAGGTTTTTTAGGGCATAAGAGAACAAACCCCTCTTTTAGTCTGATAAAATCACCACAATTAACTATACTAGTTGTCAATAATGGAGTAGTTTCCCCAATTTAATACTTCCTTTTTGATTTCAGAATGACCTTCTATTTTCAATATAAAAGGAAAAGATAAATTTTAAATATGGTTCTCAGATTTGCCATCTGAAAACAAGAGATTTATAAAAGAACATTGAAGGAATATTATCTGCAGGGATGCAAAAAATTCCTCCATTCAAAGAAATAAAAAACCTTCAAGTATCTAATAGAGACAGCGTTTTTAACAACAGATGGTTACAAAATAGTAATTGAAAGCTAAGCATGGGTATTGATCTCAGAACTGTCTGATGAGCAGCGCTAGTTTAAGGCTGCCTTCATTAGAACAGCCTTCAGCTGTTTGCAACAGTAAACAACAAAGAGTAGCTTCACTGTATAAGAGTTCATTGTTTCACACAGCAAGAAGCTGAGAAAAGGCAGTCCAGGGGAGGGATGGCACCTCAATGATGTGATCAGGGCCAGGTCCACTATCTGAATTGGGCCAGCCTTTATCCTCACACTAGTTGCCTCATAGTCACAAGACAGCTGCTGCACTGCCAGGTAATCCGTCTCCTTCCATGTGGGAGAAAGAAGGAAGGGAGGTGTGAAGTTCAGCTATTTGCCCTAAATAACTGCGACGTTTTATGATACAATTTAAAAGCATTGATTCTAGTCTCTCATTTTTGACTGAAAAATAACTAAAACATTGTGATGTCAACTGGCTTGCCCCAGGTGGCTCAGCTAGTCACAGTTTGCTCAAGTCCTCTTAGACCTTGGGCTGATGTCATTTACACTGTGCTCACCACTTTTGGGCAGCAGGGTAGGCCTCCTTTGGAGTGTCAGTAAGGATAGCATTAGGACTCCTCCATATTCCAAAGAAGAGGCTGGGAAAAGGTTGGGTCTCTGCCTCATAAGAACCTTTATAGCATGAATACCTTCCAAGTAGGGCATACTTCTCTATCATACATAGTCTCTCGGCTCCTTGGCAATAAAAAGCCAGAGCATAGGCCGGGCACAGTGGCTCACGCCTGTAATCCCAGCAGTTTGGGAGGCCGAGGCGGGCGGATCACGAGGTCAAGAGATCGAGACCATCCTGGCCAACATGGTGAAACCCTGTCTCTACTAAAAATACAAAAATTAGCTGGGTGTGGTGGCACGCACCTGTAGTCCCAGCTACTTGGGAGGCTAAGGCAGGAGAGTTGCTTGAAACTGGGAGGCAGAGGTTGCAGTAAGCCGAGATCGCGCCACTGCACTCCAGCCTGGTGCCTGGCGACGGAGCAAGATTCTGTCTCAATTAAAAAATAAATAAATAAATAAAGCCGGAGCATAAAGAAATCCTGGTGGAGAGAACAGTGGTCACAGTTGTGATGACTGTGGCAGTGAAGGTGGGGGTGGTTTTTTGGGGAAGCAAGTGGGAGGTGAGGGGTTGGCGTGGAGGAAAGAGAATTCAATTAATTTAGATTGTGGAAGTTCTCAGTATCTATTTTTCTCATCAAATTTGCAGACCACATCAAAGCAGTGAGACAAACATAAAGGTCTTATGTGACATCCTATTACTACATAAATAGAAAAGAAAGCTCGTAATTACCATGGAAATTGTATAGATGGCCTAGTGCTTTAACCACCACCGAAAAGATTAAGTAGTCCTTGTTTAACCAAGATGAGTACTAAGTTCCTGTTATCAAAATAACTGGGTCATGCAGCTCAATAGGATAACTATCGACTAAGAGTGGCATCATGTAGTTAATCAGAATTCTACTTGGGAAAGCTGAAACACATCCTGCTATGTGTAATGGCAGATGGCCCCAGCATGCCTTCATGCTTGGTCAGATGTTATTAATCTATGACCAAAGGAGCAGGTGGCAAGCAGAGACCGCACAATTTCCTTCAAAAGTCACCAGATCCACAGCAAAGTATGAATTGTCTCAACATTTTACAATCTCCATAGTGATTATTTTTAATAGTTGTACTTTTTAAGCAAATGGAAATGAGGAACTCACATTTTATCTCCATTTTCCTAGTGTCTATGAACAACTCCATAGAATATTTGAGTAATCACTCACTTAAACACTCACTGGACAAAAGTAATTTTAAAATCGAACATTAACTCCACATTTAAAGAAAAATTCATTAAACCAGAGTAGTTCATTACCATGAAATGCATTTGATTATATTTTATAGTAGGAATAAAAGTTTCCCCAGTATAAAGCATTCAACCAAATTTGTTACAGATCAAGATGCATTTGGAATGTAAATTATTCTAAGCCAAAAACTATTTCCTTTCTGGTTCTCTTCTGTACAGCCCTTGGACATTACCCTAGGACCAGATGGATCAATACCTCTGTGAGCCTCCTGAAGGAAGGGTCCCAACAAGCATTACTAGTCCACATTGGTATACTTCAGTAAAGCAGTTAAAATACTACCATAGGCAATTAAAACCTTAAAGGTATTACCTACAGTTATTAAAATGCCATGGTCAGTTGCTATTCAACATTACCCAAATAGCTTTATTTTCACATTATCATTTGTATTAGTGGAAGCCATTTAAAGAAATGAAGTCCCATTTTAATATATCTTTGTATTTAGATTGTTGTTCTTGCCTAAGAAGAAGAAAAATAACTAATCCCTTTACAAATGAAAATTGCTTTCTTGTGTTCTGAACTAATTTAATCTAAATTGTTAACTCTGTGGAAGGTGGGTTTAGAAAGGAGAAATCTCATCCCAAGGGCTAGAAGGAGAACAGGTTTATCTTACTTACGCATCTGGTCCCCTAATTCATAAGGGCTTAAACTCTGGACTTGCTACTGGTAGCTCACAGCCAGCATCAGGCCCTTTTATGCAATAAATTCTGCAGTGGCAACACAATAAGTTAATAAGCTCAACCCAGGGGAAAGTCCAAGATAAATACAGAGCTACAGCATAAACCTTTAGGAATTGGAAAGGAACAGCTGTTGAATTACCATGGGAAACTGCCTGGAGGTGATGTTTGGGAGGCAGGGGGAAGGGGGCATAGAAAGACAACACCCTCACTTCACCCAGCTTACAAAGGGAAAATGCAGCCCTCCAAAGCAAACAGCTCTGACTCACAAGTGTGAAGTCTGTTTTTTCCTATGCAAATGATCACCAAAATCTGCTTGTGTTTTGGACTCACCTCTGCAAAAATAAATATGTAGCTGTGAAAGGTTTACATTTGGGGTAAAATACTGAATGCTTTTAGAAAACCTGCTTGAGATCTGTTTATTCATGTTTTATGTCAACAGAAAGACCCCACATCTCTAGGTTACTTCTACTCCACTCTGCATGTAAAGCAGCATTATATTTGGGATTCAGAAACTAGACCCTGACAGGCGTTTTAAATAGCATCAACATATCTTTTGTCTGTGGGGAATTAGTTTCTTGCCACTCTTCCTTTTTAGGCTTAGCCCATGACACAGATAATTAGAAAACCCTATTTAACCAGATGGTGGTAAAAAGATTTCATCGTAATGTGCTTTCTAATTTCAATTGGATTGAAGGGGGACACGTGAAGGTCGTTGCTAATATTTCTCCAAGACTAGACCTTAAATGAAGTGTCTTAGGCAAGTTTGTTCCTGCCTGAATGTTTCATTACCCTTGCAAAACTTCTGTCAAAGTAAAGCTGTTGGACAGGTTCACGTTTAAGAGCCTTAGGAAGCTCCATCTCAGCAGCAGTTACAGCACCTACTAAAAATAATTTACAGAGACACACAGAAAGTGTGCATGAAGGTGAACAGTTTGAATGTTTCTGCCTCCTATAGGCAAGATAAACAACTTATCATTGTGGTTGATTAATTCAACAAAACGACTGAACACTTGATTAACTCTGAAGCAGCTTGGATATGAAATAAGGATATGTGATGTGCTGTATTCACTAGGGCTTCTTTTCATTTTATTTTAAGAAGTCTACACGTCTACATTCACCCATGAATTCAGTGCAGTCAGGACTACAGGACATTGCCTAGAATTATGTCCTCACTTTGGCCAGTCATGGTAAGTTTATATTAAAGGTGGTTTCAGCAGAAAACAAGGAGCTTGAGCAGATCCCATCTGGGTCTAATACACTCTAGAAAGCAGAATATGTTCACCTGGTAACGTAAGATCAATGAAGTGGTGATACAATGTGACTTGGCTGCTGAAAAACTGTGATTGTTAAAGTATCTGCCACTTGCTAGTTTTGTTATCTTGGACAAGTTTTTAAGCTCTCTGTTATAGTTTTCTTGTCTGTGAAATGTGGACAACACCTCATGAAATTGTTGCCAGGAGTGAATAAGCTAACAGACAAAATATGCAACGCAGTGTCTGCTTCATAGAGGGAGCTTTACAAATCTTACCTCCCTATTCTCACAAGATAACTCTCTCTGCCTATGGCAGGCTGAAGAATGAACCCTTCAAAAATATGTCCACATCCTAATCCCTGGAACCTGAAAAGGTTAATATATTTGCTAAAAGTCTTCTTGAAAATATGATTAAGTTAGGGACTTCAAGATGAGATTATTCTGAATTATTTGGGTAGGTTCTAAGTCCAATTGCAAATATTTTTATGCAACAGAGTGTTAAGGACTGAATTTTGTGATCCCCTGAAATTTGTGTATGAAATCCTAATCCCCAATGTGATGGTATTAGGAGGTGGGGCCTTTGGAAGGTAATTACATCATGGTGTGCAGCCCTCAAAAATAGAATTACTATCCTCAGAATAAGAAACACAGGAGAGATTATTTTTCTCTAAGCCACATGAGGATATATTGAGAGGACAGCTATCACCATACTAGGAAGAGAGCTCTTACCAGACACCAGGTCAGCTAGCTCCTTGATCTTAGACTTCTCAGTGCTATCAGAGATAAGTGTTATTTAAGTCATCTAGTGTGTGGCTTAAATTTGTTATAGTGCCAACTTAGTCCCAACTAACCATGACAGAGGAAGAAGGAGAATACACACACAGTATGGGAGGTTGCAATATCCATAGAGGCAGAAACTACAGTAATGCAGCCAGAAGCCAAGGGATGCTGACAACCACCAGAAGTTGAAAGAGTCAAGGAGTGGATTCTCCCCTAGAGCCTCTGAAGGGAGCATGGCCCACTGGAGACCTAGATTTTGGCCCACTGAAATCTAGGTGTCCACACTGGACTCCAGAGCTGTGAAAAAACAAATATTTGTTGTATTAAGCCAATAAATTTGTGGCAATTTTTATAGAACCCACAGGAAATTAATACACTCCCTAACTTTATCAGAGCCACACATTGCAGTGCCAGATATTGATTAACCTTTCAAAGCCAATTGGCAATGTTTTTCACTGTTCACAAAGACAACCATCTTATCTGTGTCAAGAAATATACTATGGTTGGAGCACCCAAATGAGAAGTGCCTGTTTTCCCCTTTAATTGCATGTCTTTTTATCTCAAAATAAAAAGAAAATGCTGGGGAATTTGTGATATACTACACCCTGGATCATGTTGATTGGGAGGCAGTAGTGTGCCCTACACGGCTGGATTCCAATTGAAAGCCCACCATTTGTTTGCTCCGAAGCCCTCCATCACTTGAGTAGTTCCAGCAATGTTCCAGAGCCCCCAGCTGGGTGAGGAAACCAGTTGTCTTAGGGAAAAAAAATGTATAGTTTCTCCTTAATCAGTATTTCCGTTCTCAGAAAAATTTACTCAGATAATTTTAAGTAATATACATCACCTTTACAATTGTCTTTCAAAAATATTTACTTCAAGGAAAAAGTCTAAATTGGTACTAATTAGTCCTTTAACACTTTTTAGAAACTTGCTGATCTCCCTTCATCAAAAACAGAGGCCAGGCTACAAGTTCAGAACCTTATGCAGGGAGGCAATGGCAGTTAAATAGATTTTATATTACTATTTTGCTTTTGTGTCTCTATTTATATTGATTATGACCTCCTATTTATGGCAAAGATTTCTTTTTCTTAATCATTGATGATAATCATACAAATTTACATACTTTAACAAATGTATTTATGTTGACATAGTGAATCAATTTTTAAAAATATATATTAAAAAATAACACCACAGGTAGTCATAGTTAAGCTCGTCCTGAAATGCTTAAGGTTTGGGACATTCTACCCTAAGAAGACAGAAACCTCTAGGAAGTCCATGAAAGATTTTATCTAACCCCTATATTTCCCAGAACATAAGTCACATAACATCAAAACTTCGATTCTGAACTTCTTTAGATCCCAAACTACCCACAAGTAGTTCGGGTAGATTCTGCTTGAGAATCCTGGGGTGTGTGACTGAGGGCCTCTGTCAACCCAAGAAGCACCCCAGGCATTTGCATTATCCTGCTGAGGCAGGCTCTGGAACATCTAAACCACACTGTCCACCCACTCCCTGGCTGGACCTTCTCCACCTGAACAATCAAGAAAATCTTTGTCAAGGGCAAATATATAAAATTCTTAAATTAAGCAATTTTCCCATATGACATTACTATTCTCTACCCTTCTCGAAATAAAAAGGTAATTGGCTCCTATATTAACCACCAGAATAAACTGTGTGGGGCTGAAGGGACTTGTGTTCTAATTGTTACTTTACCAAAAAAATGCAGTTCAGTAATCTTGAATAATTCAGAAGTCATGGAATAATAGTTTTTATGTAGAAATTGTTTTTACCTAGAAAACAAAACAAAAATACTTAGATACTTTTGGTTAAGTTATACTTCACTCTGGTTTGTATAAAAGGATAATGATACATCAAAGGTTAATTTTGTCTCCCTATGGATGATGACAAAACTATACTGTAGTACCTTTAGTGCACACAAAAAAAGAAAAGAATTTCCAGTCTTTTGGATACTGATGCTGGAACACTCAGATATCTAGAGAAAATGTTGCTCCCTTAACTTGTCCCTAACAGATTTAGGTTTCTTCCTGAGCCCCACCCATGGCATGGCAGAGACACAAAACTATTTTTTAGCCAACAGGAAATTCTCACTCCAAACCCATCATTTGAACCATTAATTAGGTCACACAGTCTTACTGTGATAAAAACTGCCATTGAAGTCTTTACCATCTCATTCTCTCCTTTTCCTCCTCAAGTTGGCAGTGGGTATAGATGGAGAGTAACATGCTCGTGGTGTAGCAGGTGAAGAAGGTGGCTTATATATATTTCTGTTCTATCATTTGCTCTTAAATATTATAGTTCACCATTTCTCTACCTCTTTATTCAATAAAGATTCCACAGTCTTCTCTAGCTAACTCTTGCCGCTGCTATGGGCATCCTAGATCTGGCCGAAGCAGTTTGCCCTGCAGCCTTGGTTTATAGGTCACTTCCCTCTTAATAATGGTCGTCTCTCAGATTCTGACATCAAACTCTCTGTTTTCAAATCACCACTTACTATCGGTGACCTTGGGTGAGATATTAAAATCCCTCTGACTGGGTGTCCTCATCTACAAAATCAGGAGGGGGTAATAACAGTATGTACCTCTCAGAGTTGCTATGAGGATTAATTCATCAACATAAAGTACTTGAAGCAGCATCTGTCACATATAAGCACTATCTAAGTATTGATTACAATTGTTATTGTTGCATTAGGAAGGTGAGCAGCCAGATAACCAGCTAACCTCCACACCTGCCATGGGAGCTTATAAGAGTGTCTGGATTCTATTCAGATTACACACCAGCCCAATGAAGCTCAGAGACCCAAACTTAGATCTTTCTCTCAGGCTATGCCATGAAGTTTCTCAGCTGTGACTTGTTCCAGGTTAATAGGCGAGCAGGCTGCAAGACAGTCTTCTCATAGCATCCAAAAAAAAAAACAAACAAAAGTCAAGGGAGGACTCTGTCCACAGCAATCCCTTAAGCTTGCATAATCACCATACACAGGCCAACACCAGAGAAAGGAAATGGGACTTTCTCTGTCCACCCTTGTCTCTCTCTCCCCTCACTCTTCCTGCTTCCCCAATCCTACTGAAGCTGCTATAAGCTTTTCTTTACTTTTTTTTTCCTGTCTTCCTTTTCTTATATAAAATCTTTATCAAACTTAGCTTTGTTGGCTGTGCCACAAATGATAGACAAGGTAGAGGAGAATTTACCTACAAGAAAACTTAAATTAGAAAGCTTTCAAAAATATCACACTTGTTGCACTAGTTTATACTCCAAAACAGCAAGAACCATCTTCAAGTACTCAGTGATGAAAGGAAAAAAGTAAAAACAACTATGTTGGGTTGGGAGGGGGAAGCTGGAATTCAGGGAAGTAGCAGGATTCCAGTATATTTCAGCTCAAGGCAGTGATTTCCTGAGGAGAAATGATCCAGACCCCGCAGTAACATTTTAACTAGAAATAAATTGCTGATTCTAGGTCATTATAAACTAAACTTTTCTGGGCAAATTGGCTATAAGATGAATCTTTCAAAACTATAATGAACAAAACAGGAAGCACAGCACCTGAATAGAAACAGCCTGGAGTCAGTGTTCCTTAGACTTTTTCTGCAGGAAATGTCAGTTTCTAGAGGTCATGATCAATAAGTATTTTTCATTAAATGATGCAAAAAAAAGGCATAAAAGAAAATCACTTGGCTCCTTGAAGAGGCTTCCGGTAATATCAAGGAAGGCCACACACACACACAAGTTCAAGATCTTCCTCTTCAACACTGCCAATACCATGAGGAAAAACCCACTGTTCTGGTACAAGGGAAATACTTTGGGACTTTCTCAGGCTAATCTCCCTAAAATATTAATATAAAAATAGACACTATTCCATAGAATACATAAACTTAGAAATGAGACATCTCTAAACTCAATAGCTATATCCCACCATAAGAACTACCTGTCAGCAAACTGAAGTGTCTCTTAACCAGAAGTCACTGCTGATGGCTTCAGGTATAAACTGCAGTATCTCTTATATTAACAATATAGCCACAAGAACATTATTTTATATTTCCGAGGTTCTGTATGTGTGTCCATGCACATGACGAAAATATTAAATAGACTCAGAGTCAGGAAAAAGACTATGGTAATTCCAATTGTGTTGCACATTTCTGTCTGCAAGGTCATTCATTAGCTGTTATTTCATGAAAGTGGCAGGCTTAACTCATTAAAGCTATTGGTTTTTTTTTTTTTTTTTTTTAATGGAATTGGTTTATAACAGTTTAACAGAAAAAAAAAGCCCTGGGGGCATGCAGAAGTTTCTTCATTAAAAGAAAATTAATCCTGAATTTGTAGCACTGTAACTTAATAAGCAATGGTAATGCTTGCCCAAAACATACGAGATCAAAAACAGTTCCATAAAAAGGCTTGATTATATGCAGCAATCAGGATAGAATGGGAAAGTAATGGAATCATAGAATTTTAGATCTGAAAAGCTTGCAACAGATATTTCATCCAATCTGTCTGGTTTCTACTTCCCAACCATCTCTATCCCTCTCCCAATATATATTTTACAAATAGGTAACTAAGTCCAAGAAAAATTAAATTATTTTCTCTATGTTACACATTTAATATAATTGAAAGTCATTTTTCACTTCAAAGCATCGAAAATGACAAAAAAAAATGCTAGTGCAAACAACAAAATACAACACATATTTGCATTATATAAGATGAAGGAACTAATAGCTTTAACATATAAAGAATTTCTTACTAATTAATAAATATATTTAAGCATACCAAAGAGAAAATAGGGAAAAAACATTTACAATTTTTAAAAGAATACATAGGAATTCTACATAAATGTTCATTCTTAACAGAAAGCAAATAAATATAAATTGAGACAAAATTTCCATGTCCATGTTTGGCCAGGCACGGTGGCTCACACCTGTAATCCCAGCACTTTGGGAGGCCGAGGTGGGCGGATCACAAGGTCAGGAGCTCGAGAGACCAGCCTGGCCAACTTGGTGAAACCCTGTCTCTACTAAAAATACAAAAATTAGCTGGGCGTGGTGGCACATGCCTGTAATCCCAGCTACTCGGTAGGCTGAGGCAGGAGAATCGTTTGAATTCGGGAGGTGGAGGTTGCAGTTAGCCGAGATCGCACCATTGCACTTCAGCCTGGGCGATAGAGCAAGACTCCATCTCAAAAAAAAAAAAAAAAAAAAAATTATATGTTTATTTATCTACTGATCAAGACTTGTTAAAAGATTAATATTCAGCATTGCTGAGGGTTAGGAAAAGGAGTGCTTTTATATGCAGCTCGGCCAGTCTCGGTGGCTTACGCCTGTAATCCCACCACTTTGGGAGGCTGAGGCAGGTGGGTCACTTGAGGTCAGGATTTTGAGACCAGCCTGGTCAACACGGTGAAACCCAGTCTCTACTAAAAATACAAAAATTAGCTGGGCGTGGTGGTGGGCGCCTGTAATCACAGCTACTCAAAAGTCTGAAGCAGGAGAAACAGTTGAACCCGGGAGGCGGAGGTCACAGTGAGCCGAGACCAGCCACCACACTCCAGCCTGGGTGACAAAGCGAGACTCCACCTCAAAAAATGAATAAATAAATAATAAAAACAAATATGCAACTGATATTCATCTAAACCAGTACGTCTTTCTGAACAGCAATTTAGCAATGTGCCAAAAGCCTTAAAAATATTTATTTCCTTTGACTTAATATCTAACTACTTACCCTAAGGAATTAGAGTTGTACAACAATATTTATATAAAAAAGATGTTTAGTACAATGTTAAGAAGTGAAGAACTGGAGTTGATCTAAATATTCAATTGTAGAGATTGAGTAAATATGTTTTTATGCATGTATTTAATTGAATACTACCCAGTAATAAGTCATGTGACAAAACAAATTTCATGTCACAAAAATGTTTATAAATATATTAGGTTATAAAAGGAAGGTACACTGTGATGTAATAAGTTAATCTATCAATAAAACAATAAAGCATATGGAAGATAGATATTAAAAATGTAAGTCAGTAGTAGCATTATGAAAAATTTCTTTATTATTTTCTATGTCTTTTAAAACTTTACCAAAGAATATATATTACCTAAAGACAGAACCTAAACCATTTAAAAGACAACGGAACATTTATTAAAATAAATCTGACTTGCTTATCAATGTGGAGGTGGGATTTTATAATCTCCAGGAACCTTCCCAAGGATATCACTCTGTAGTTCAAATCTGAGCCTTCAGATTGCTGCACTCTCTCTGTTGAATTCTGCTTGTATAAATATAAGACAAATAACTAAAAAACAAAACAAAACAAACCTAATAGAATTATTTTAATACTGTGTTTAATTTTTTTTGAGGGGGTTGGAAATGGACCCAGTGTTCCTTTAAATCTTAAGCATCACTTTATAACTTTGATCTCTGAAACAGGGTCACTTGTTTAAATGCCTTTAGCACTTGATTAATTAGTAATCAAGACAGAGTTGATGGTTTTTTTCTGCTTCAGAGCTGGTAATTATCATTCCTGACACAGAATTCGACTTTCTGTAGGCAGCAGGCACCCTGCTGTCACTATTATACTCTGCTCCACGCTCCAAATTTATATTAAGATTTTGTTTGGAAAGAATCCTCGTGAAGATTTTACCCATAGCAGCCTCTTCCTGGAGTCACTTTTTTCTATCATTGCCTCCCTATATTCACAGAGGATATAACTGACTATTTGATGAAAACAAATAACTTGTAGAACAATAGTATGTAGCCCAGGGAGATATAAACATTTTAAAAACTCAGTCATGATTATAAAGCAGGAAGCGGGGGGCTTGAAAAGACTATTCTGTTGTAAGAAAGAGCCCAAAAGTAGCATGAAAAAAATTAGAAAAGTTGACTTTCCTCTTTTCATCTTTGAGCATTTTGCCTGCAATCAAACATGTGTACTAAATTGTCTAAAGCCATGGTTTACCTAGGGCCTATTAATTAAGGATGCTATTGAAAAAAACACTTGTAATAAATCAATTAATGTTCACATTTGGAGATTAGGTAACCAAATAACAACTATAAATTCATGTTGCTACTCTCATTGTTGAAGACTATCAAAAAAAAAAAAAAGATAATGACACCACAAAATCCCCATTACAACTCCTGTTAATGAAAGGGTGGTCACAGATGATACAGCACAATTTGTGAATTAAAAAAAAAAAAAAACAAGAAGAAAAAAAGAAACCAGACGGACCCAGTGAAACAACACTCCTAGTGTGGGAATGTTGTATGGTATGGATGGTCCTTCCCCACCTGGAGTAAAGTCTATTCTAATTATAGCATCATACCTTTTGTGCTCCACTGGCATTTGCTGCCTTCTAGGCATTAATAGAATCCTAGTATTTAGGGAGCCAGATTCAAAAGATATTTTTAAAAGTAATATAAGCAATTTTATGATTCTATGATCCAAAAGCTTTTTTGCAATAGTCCAAATTGTTAGACCCAGAAAACAACTGCTTCCTATTTGTATTAGTTTGTTTTCACACTGCTGATAAAGACATACCTGAGACTGGGACGAAAAGAGGTTTAATTGAACTTACAATTCCACATGGCTGGGGAGGCCTCAGAATCGTGGTGGGAGGTGAAAGGCACTTCTTACGTGGTAGCAGCAAGAGAAAATGAGGAGGAAGCAAAAGTGGAAATCATCAGATCCCATGAGACTTATTCACTACCATGAGAACAGTATGGGGGAAATTACCCCCGTGATTCAAATTATCTCCCACTGTGTCCCTCCCACAACACATGGGAATTATGGGAGAACAATTCAAGATGAGATTTGGGTGGGGACATAGTCAAGCCATCACCATTCCTTTGGATGCTGTGCCCTCAAGAGAGTAAAGGAAGTGAGTGTAATACAGAAGTGATGGTTTGACTCTCAGAAGAGAAAAATAAGTCCCAGGTTAGAACTGCAGGACAGGGTGGCAGTGACACCACAGGAGTCAGACAACAGTTAGAACGTGGTAATGCTACAGCACCATGACCTCATGCCTTTGAATATGAGCTTTAGACCAAGTTAGGATATGATATATAAGCTGTCTTAGATTCTAGCATGATACTAATAAAAATTACTCCTGAAAATACTAAGAAAGTTGTTAGAAAGAACTGTTGGAAGTCAAGTTATCATGAAAATGTGGATATCAGGGGCATACTGAGGTAGTCAGCATAGCTTGCCAAGTATGTCCAGTTTTCCAACTTCTCGGAAACTTAAGGCATCCCCATGACTGAACCCATGTAACTATTCCTGTTCAATGAGCTGCAAGCTCAAATGACATGTTTCTGGAGCATTTAATGGCCAGCAGGAGACATTCAAGCTTTTTTTGTTCTTTCTGACATTGTGACTAGCCACGTTCAATATGGGTACTCTGTCAACCTGGGTTCCTAAAATGTTATGATGAGCCCAACCCCTAGTGGGCCCACAATACATATTACTATATTCGAAATAAAACTTGATGATTTGAGGCCACAGATATTTGGAGTTGTTTGTTACCTCAATATAATCCAATATTCTAACTGATACATATAGTGACTTCCAAATGAATATAGCCTAATGATAAAGGTTTTGTTAGTCATTCAGGAAATCACTTAAGAATTATAAAAGTCAAAAAAAGGCACAAAAATCATTTTAAGAATCCTAGAATAGTTAGAAGTGAACAATGCAAAAAGAAAAGCATCCTAAAACTCATGCATTTCAGGGGAAAAAAAATCTGCTGGAAGAGGAAAGGAGTGAATCAAGAGCTATAAGCATAAACTCAATAAATAGAAACTTCCTTATGTTTTCTATAGTTCTTCAAGCAAGGTAAAAATAGTTTATAGAATAATTTATCTTTATAGGCACATTGGCATCAGTTCCTTATTTTTGACACATTGTTCTATTCATAAAATATATTGTTCTATTTTGCTGACACTACTGTCATTATTCAGTTTGAATTACCAATTGAAAACTATGGGATCATAGTTTTATCATAAAGACAAAAAAGATTTTGAGAGGAAACTTGGTGCTACTTTAACTTTGTGTATTTAGCATAAAAGTACATTAGAACTAAGGTACTCCCATTTCATAAACAAAGAAAGAGAGGCCCAGAAGCATCATGAAACCAACTAACATGCATTTAGGGGTCTATATTTTAGATTTACTCAGTTTCTAAAATTGACATTCATTCATTCATTCATTCATCAACTATTTAATAAGCCTCTACCATGTAGCAGACACTGGGCTAAGTCAACAAGACATACTGTGATGGGGAAGGTAATACTCAATGAATAATCAAAAATCAGAATAGTAATCCCTAGGCTTGACATCTAGGGAGGGAGCTGTGAGGGCTCAGAAAGGGCCACATAGCGCAGCCTAAGGGGCCAAGAGAAGGATTCCCAAAAGGGATGTCTTAAAGGAGACCAGACTAAAGAGCACCAAGGACAAGAACTCTCCAATAAAAGCAAAAAAAGAGACTTTTAAAAAGGCCTATCATCTCAAATATTTATCATTTATTTGTGATGAGAATATTCAAAATCCTGTCTTCTAGATATCTTGAGTAAGGCTGGTAGGTTAGAGTCCACAAGGCAAACTAACTGAGCATGGCCAGATATGAAATCAAAGGGTTAAATTTGACAGCATTCACATCTTGAAGTTCCTTTGAGATGATATAACGGGACTTGTATTTTCAGCTGAAAATCAGGAAGGCACTGAAGTATTTTAAGCAGAGAGATTGATGTGATTAGATTTGAGATTTAAGGAGGTCACCCTGACCATGATCTAGAAATGGTCTGGATGGAGAAAGCCTGGAAGCACAGTGGCTGATTGGGAACCATTTTAAATAACTTTGGTGACAGATAAATGTCCTCCTAACTAGGATAGTAGCAGCAAGGTACATAAAATTGGACAGATTTGAGAGAAGAAAAACACAGCAAAAAGGATGCTTTTTGGTCAGAGAATGGGGGAAATGGTCAATAACATCCCACATCCAGCAGCTCTCAGGTCACTGCCTTAATCTATGTGTACTGCTATAACAGAATACTACACACAGGGTAATTTGTAAGGAACAGAAATTTATTTCTTTCAATTCTGGAGGTGGAAAAGTCTAAGATCAAGGAACTGGCATCTGATGTCCACTGAGGACCTTCTTGCTGCATGCACACATGATAGAAAGCACAAAGGCAAGCAGGAATAGACATTGTAGCCTTATGTTGCAGAAGGGAGAAAGCCTTCTCCCACAAGCCCTTTCTATAGCGCCATTAATCCATTCATAAGGGCAGAGCCCTCATGACCTAAATATCTCCCAAAAGGCCCCCTCCTAACACTGTTGCATTGGAGAATAAATTTCCAACACAGGAATTCTAAAAGACACATTTAAAGCATAGCAGTCACTTATGGCTTGGGATCCTGGCTCCAGCACCTAATGGGTGACCTTGAAGAACTTTCTCAAACTCTTTTGCTTTAGTTTTCTTGTGTAACAAATAGGGAGAAAATTAGTACTTACTATATAGGTTGTTTTGAGATTAGCATTTTGATTAAGGCCTGACATATAATATGCTCTCAATAAATATTAGCTATTAGGTTGCAAAGAAAATTAAGTAAAATTAAGTAGGATTATGATTATAAATTGTCTATTCATTTAGTGACTTTGTGGAAAATAACTCTGTCATTGCAGGGTGACAACTGAAGTCATATCACAGTAATCTGAGGAGTTGAAGACATAAAGGAGAGATGGCAGGTATGCATACGTGGTTAAAAAAGGAGTTAAAGTGTCAAGATGGTTCTCAGAGGAAAATATTGGACCAAAGAACTTGTTTTTTTCTTTATTTTAAGAATCTGATGTTATTCGTGCTGCAAGGAAACAGAAATGGGGATCCAGAGCACAGCTGCAGAAGTGAGCCAAGAGGAAAGACAAGGGCTGCTCTCAGATTCTGGAAATGCCTTTTCTATATACTTTTCCAGAAAAATTGTGCATTTTCAATCAATGGAATATTTTTGCTCAACCTTATCATAGAAAAGAGGACACTAAGACACATGATGTGTATGACTTAACTAAAAAAAACACATAAATGTGAGCACAGTGAATGATCTAGGATTGTAATTTATTTTGTGCCCCTCGCTGTAAGCCTGCATCCTACTCCTCTGGATGTCACTGACAGAGCCACTTTAGGCCACTGTTCAAAGAGTTCCATGTAGTCAGGAAGTGGGGACTAGGGTGGGGGCAATGATAGATTATTCTTAGCAACCAGGATGACTCAGCAGAAATTTAGCATATCTACTAGACAAAAAATATATATATATCTCTAGAAATTAAACTCAGAAAGCAAGGTGCATTAAACTAAATGCACTATAAAGATAATGCATTTAGATACAATGAAAGAATAGGACAAGGTCCAAAGTGGATTCTTTCAAAAATATTTACTTATATGAAATATTTAAACTACATTTTCTCGAAAAAATATTTTTCCAAGCTCTGCTACAAAGCCAAAGCTCTTAGTAGGCCTAGGCTCATAATGCCATCTAGGATCAACATCTATCAGAGAAGAAGATATTAATTGAATCTCAGGTGTGGTCACTTATAAAGCTGTCCACAATGGAGCAATGCAAGAGTCAGTGGTATACAACTGATTTTCAAGACAACGGTAGACATATGTCAAACCTTATGCATGATTACTTCTAACTTCTCCATCAGACAACATATTAAAAATCAACTTGAATAAGCTAGATATCTAATTTTCAAAATTTTTTAAAGGACTATGTTCTGAATATGAGAGACAATGAAAAAGATCCTTCAAAATTATAACAGCATAAAAACATTAACACTGCTTGAATTTTAAAAGATCAGTAAGATATGTCTTTAGAATAACAGAGATATCACAGGCAATTTTTCAATATATTACATATTTATAATGTTAAACAAATTTGTAAATCAAGTAATCATATGCTGAAGTATTTAGTAATGAAATATACTAACATCTGCAACCTGTTTTGAAATACATACAAAAATAAGATG
Organism: Pithecia hirsuta; assembly: GCA_963573645.1. Classification (NCBI taxonomy): domain Eukaryota; kingdom Metazoa; phylum Chordata; class Mammalia; order Primates; family Pitheciidae; genus Pithecia; species Pithecia hirsuta. The sequence goes on along the minus strand of CAUYLZ010037383.1, from coordinate 2,746 downwards.
CTTTGATGACAGATGGAAAGATAGATAAATGAGATATGTGATAAAGCAAGACTAAGAAAAGTAGCAAGGTGTTCATGGGTAGGGTTTAGGTGACATATACACGATTGCTACCTTCACAATTCTTCAACTTTTCTACATATAATAAACTTTCCATAATAAAATGGAAAAAAAATACTTATGGGTAGTCATTCCACTAACGTTCTTGGTTTCATCATCTACCATCCACACAAGAGTGTTATTTTATCAATTATCCACCTTTTTTTGTGTATTATACCACTTTCTCAGTACTGGTTCTTTCCTCCTTTTAGCAATTTTAATTGAGTGTGCTTATTTGTGTGCGTCTGTGTGTGCGTGTGTGTGTGTGTGTGTTCTGTTAAAACAAAAATGTATTCCAATGAGGTTTAAAGAAGAAAAGTTTGTATTACTCACAATTTGCAAGTTAAAGAAACCTAACTCAATCTGACTCAAGGAAAATGGCGAATTTAGTCACTTAACTCAAAAGTCTGCTTCACAGTGCAGAATCTAGAAGCTTCAGGCGTGATTAGATGCAGAAGCTCAAATGACTATCAATAATCTACTTTTCTCCATCTCTCTGCCATTTTTCTAATGTGTTGGTGTCCTTTAAGGCATGTTAAGATTATCTGAGAAGCAATGTGTGAGGGAGAGGATTGCAGTGTTGTCTTTCATGTCCATTATGGAATCCTCTCCTATTCTGGAAAAATTCTTACTCTTGGATCTATCTTCCATTCTGGTTATCACCATATCACTTGCCAAATGTTTTAGAAGTTTTATCTACACCCATTTTTCTTTTTCCTCACCCTCAAAGCCATTCATAGTTTCCTGCAATCTGAGCAATCTGGATTCTCCTCCTACAGTCTCATAGAAACTGCTTTTATAAAAATAACTCATGGCTTTGAGGAAGCCAGGGGAGACTGTCAAGTTGTTATCTGACTGGCCTCCTGTGTGGTGTTCGGCTCTACTGACTACTTCCTTCTTTTCTTACTTTGGATTCTCCCACTAGCAGACTCTGAGAAAAGGACCTGAGTCTAAGTAATTGATTGGAAAGATAATAAGAAACTGAAGTGAAGAAGTAGAAAAAAGTGGGAAAGGAAATAGAAAAATATTAATAGAAGGCATTAATTTCAAAAATGCCCTTACCAGCTTTCATCTGGATTGTTACAACGATTTCCTAATAGGTCATCTTGCCTGGGTTTTATCTCTCTAAATCCATTCCTCAACGTGGATCAAGAAAAATCTACACAAATATGATACCCCTCTCATCAAAGTCCTTTCAGGTTCGCAACCCCTACCAAATAAAATCCAGCCTTCTTAGCATTTAGCACAAAGCCTCCCACCACCTAAGCCTCCTTTGCCTTTCTTGTCACTTCTTGCCCTCATTTCCACCTGCAGTTTTAGGTTCTAGTAATCAACTACTGCAGTGCTCTCAACAAGCCATTCTCTTGCACAACCTCTTCTCTTTGCCAAAATTAGCTGCCCCCACCTGGAGCAGTCTTCTCATCCTCTCTACCTGAAATGTCTTACACATCCTTCATAACTGGGTCAGGTAGCCTTTCTCCATGTTTCATTGCACCTTGAGCAAACCTTTACATTGGCATCACTTAATGCTATTATGTCAACACAATCTGTTCCCTTTTCCCATCTTCCATACTGAGCCATAAGGATTTCAAAAACTAAGATCATTTATTATTCAGTTGGCACTTAATAAACACCAAACTGAACTGTAAAAACACTAATAATACCATTACTGACATCTCCTAACTCAAGCATACAAAATTGATTATAATTTCTTTTGGACAGAAAGTTATAAGAGCTATTTATTATGGGAGGGAAGGAAGGAGGGACAGAGAAGCAAAGAGGTCTGTTTTACTCTGCATACCAGTATGTTAAAGCTAGCCAAATGCCTGCAGCATAAGTTGGTGGAGCTGGTGAAGAGGAGGAGGCAATAATCCCACTCTGTGCTCCTTGGCACTCTCTCTGGCAAATTTGCTAGGCCTTCCAAGATCTGGAATTGGCTCCAAATGCTAGGCTGAAGATTTGCTTTTATAAAAAGGTCCTGAGAATTTAAGCTGCTATTTATCTTACCTACCTTAACTAGATGTAAATTTCCACCATAAAAACAGGTGATTTGGTCTCGTTTGTTGAGATTCTCAGAATAGTCTGTTAGTAGGGAGAGATCCAAGATGGCCGATTAACAACAGCTCAGGATTGTAGCTCCCAGTGAAAGCGCAGAGAGTGAGTGGACGCCGCAATTTCAGACGAATTTCTGTTGCCCACAAACTGGGAGATTCCCAGCGGCGGAGCCACATGGGTCCCCAGCGTGACTCTTTTGGCCGGCGCGGCTGTTTTGCCGGCGCCCTGGCGTGGCGCTTCTCAGTGCGGAGTATACGCGACTGGGTGCCCTTTGAGTCGGGCTCAGCTGGTCCCATCCCCACAAGGAGAACAGCAATTGGAAGCACTGAGGACTGAGAGTTTCACAGTAAGCACAGCTGAACCTGGGAAGGCCTAGCTCTATGGGGAAAGGGCATCCACCAAAGGAAAACTAAGAAACAGAAAAAACTTCATCACCAATAAGCTGGATGTTCACTCAGACCCAATCTGAAAGTCGGCAATTACAAAGATGACAGGTGGATAAATCCATAAAAATGGGAAGAAACCAGTGCAAAAAGGCTGAGAACACCCGAAATCAGAATGCCTCTCCTCCTACAGGGGATCGCAGCTCCTCATC